>AYEL01089900.1:0-20622 GCA_000484575.1 Olivierus martensii | reverse complement strand
AAAAATATCTCCTAATATGAAGTTATCTTAAGAATTATTGCACTTTTAAAATGCTGTCAAAGTTTTGTTTGCTGTTCGGACGCGACGCGTTTGTAAGAGTCGATGTAAATACTGGATTCGCATCATTCATCGCGAGTTATCTACGTCAATAGATCGATATTAACTTGTAGTAGAATACTACAATATCAAATAGCAAAATTTCGATTATCTTATAATAAAAAAATCCCGATAATGCATTTCCCCCAACTACGCCCTTACCCCACTCCGCCTTATTAACTATTAAAAAAAATCCCGATAATGCATTTCCCCCAAGTACGCCCTTACCCCACTCCGCCTTATTAACTATTAATTTTTGATTTTAGAGATTTTCAAGAACTGCAGAGCAATGTCGTTTATTCACCAGAAGTGACAATGGCATCTCGAGAACTTACTGACTTTTCTTTAAAAATGAAAAATTAAAATAAATATACATTATATGCATATGCTATATTTATTTATAATAATATATCTATATTTCTATATGTGTATTATTTAATATTTCATTAATTCAAACTCAGAAGTATCTTTAACAGAATCATTGTAGCCATCATCATCACAGTTATCATCTTCACCAGTATCACCATCAGTCTCTCTGGTAGGGGAAAAAAAGGAAATTGTCTTCCTCTGGTACTGATTTGTCAACACTATAACTTTTGAAAGAAAATGAAAAATAGAGAAAGAAGACATAAAGAAAAATGGAACTGTTAAAAGAATTACTAAACTCTGTTAAATACTATGAATGAAAATATTTCTTTATATATATTAATTTTATTTAAGATATTTTAATAAACATAATTTTAAAATTTTATTGGCTACTTGTGTTTATGATCAAAATCAACTGCAGATGCCACTATCACTTCAAATAAATGGTATAGCACAGTAGTTCTTGAAAATCACTAAAATTTAAAATCAATATATAAATGAAACAAATAGAAGATTTATGGAAGACTCTAAACGAAATAATATACAATGTACAGTACAATTATATATTAGTATATAATATTTTTATATCTCTCATGGATCATATCGGTTTCTGTAACTTTATTCAAAAACAATAATAAATGATATACATATAGTCTTGAAGGTTTAGTAGCCGAACCTGATCTTTTTTTGTTCCTTCTGATTTTTCATAGATTTTGTCTAAGTATCCCTAATATAAGTCCATTTTTTTAGACTTTATTTACTTGAAAACATAAAATCGATACATTATTTGTACTCAATTTATATATTTTTTTCATATATTTTGGCATCTGGGTATTTTTTTCAAAGAACTTCATTACTCTTTTCGAGTAGGTGTTTCAACTATATAGATATGGAACAATGTTTATTATGCTATAGTATTTATTTTTATTAAGGATATCAGTTTTTAATAATTTATGTGATGTTACTATTTCATTCAACATTTCATGTTTTATAAATTTGCTCATTAATTTATTGATTCGTTATGTAAACTTTCATACAAAAAAGACACTACAGGATTTGCTATCTAGAAAGTTTAGAAAGGACCAAGCACAGCTGCTACTGAAAGAAAAAATATATTTTTGTTAAAAATAACTTGTCTTTACAAGCTTCCTTAATTTTCTCAATTGTAGCTGTGTATAGAGATTTGGAGTTCTCAATATATTTTTTCAGATTGAGAAATATTTTTGCAAATCTTTTATCAATGGATATATTTTCTAGCCAATTTAGCTTCACAAAAATTTAAAGGAAAGTTTTAGCAGCTAGTAATGGTAATGAAATCTGCTCGTCGACAGGGCTGTCTTTAAACAGTTGATATGATGCTTTAAAAATGCTACTCAAATTCCATTCTGTTGTTTTATGTCTTGTCCTGAAAAGCGCCATGTATAACATGTAAACCCACAAGAACCTATGTCTATTATTTCACAAGACTCTTCTAACTTCTCTTTTACTTTTAAAGTACTTAAGTTAACGAATGTCCCTTAATACCACAAATTTATCGAATTTAGTAATATATAATCACGCGTAATTCATTTTTCAAATTATTATTATGTTGTGTATTAAAAAATATACTTTTATATACAGTCACACCTCGACTTACGTCGGTTTTTTGTTAACAGGAAAAAATAAAAGTCTACTAAAGGCTGGATCTCATAGGTGTAAAACGCAATGTAAATACGTAGGTGTATCGATGCTGATGATTTACACGGCGTAGAAAATTGAATAAGAGTAAACTTCGGCTTCAAGACACAGCATCTAGCAATATACAGGAAGTAACAAGAGTATGTTGACCACATAAAAATGGATAAAATAATGATTAAAATATGCAAAATAATTTATAGAATTATTTAGAAGCTTAAAAATGTTATTACCGACGCTAAAGATTATTTATAGGGGTCTAGGTCGTATTTTAAAGAGTTTATTTGACTTGCGTCACTAGTCTTGGAACGAATTTACGACGTAAGGTAAGGTAGGATTATATACCTAAAGAAAAACCGTTCACATATTATTGATATGACAAGATTGATAAATATTCACTTCTTATTGGTCAAAAATGAACCATAAATTCTACACAATATACAGATACGTCAATAGATTATAGGCCGCTCAACTCGTCAAATTACATACTGCAGCTTGTTTATAAATATAGGTATTATATAATAATTTAAAAATAAGTCCATAAAAATTCATAGAGACATTATTTCAGAATATAGATTAGCATCTATAAGCATATTTTATAACGCTATGAAAATTTTATAGCTTAATTTTTTGCAAAAGTTTATAACCACGTTATGTTCGTCGTAGTTCTTTAAATTGTAGGGTTTTTAAATTCAACACCATTAAATTTACTCGTTTCAATAAAATTGTAAATCTTAAACTAAATTTTTAATCATTTACAATATTTTAAAATAGGATAAGAATAGCCAGGAAAAACGCACTTAATATCTTTCAATAATGCTTCTAGAGAAACGGTTCCCAACGTTTTTCTATCGCGTAGCCCTTGATTAGGGTTTACATTTATGAGTATTGCTACTTTTCATTACCCCCTCTCGCACACATTCCTCAAAAAAGATTTTTTTCAATTTTTTTAGGCTAGCTAAATAATCAAATGACTCAAACTAACAAAATGATTCCCCCTGCGGGTGGGGATAGAATACACCCACCATCTGACTCGCGTGTTGTAAGAAACAATTATAAGGTCCCCAATCTTAAGGTGTGAGCTACCATACTGAGATGATGAATGGCGGAGGATAAGAAGTCTTGAACGATGCCTGTCCAGAGCTTAGTCGACTCTTGGCGGATAAGGGAAACTTCCTGGATCTTGTGTGGGTACGTGCGGGTCATGCCCATATCGACATTTTACACCTGCCAGTCCAAAGCCTCTCAGGAAGGGAAAAAATAATCAAAGTTACCGGGCCCCTTTTTTCCAAGAAGTCCCGCACCGATGTCACAATTGTTACTCCATCGCTTTTTACAGGAACCATATCTCCGACATGCTTTATCTTAGCACATTCAGGGAGACGTACCATTAGGGAAACAATCACTTCTCTTTATTGAGAAGGCTATTCATAGCATTTCATCTGCTGTTAAAAATATCAAAAAGCTTCGATCAGGAGACTTATTATTAGAGATTCATCATCACAAGGCTGAGATCTTTTTAAAATCAATAATGCTAGGTAATAAACCAGTTACTTTCTCCTTACACACAACCCTCAATTCATCCCGAGGGGTCATTAGTGAGTCTGACGTTCTGGAATTAAGCGAAGAAAAGTTATTGAAGGGATTTGGAGCTGCAGATATCACTGCAGTGCGACGCATTACCATCCTTCATGACAATAAAGAAATCCCTAATCGCAACATCATTCTAACTTTTCATTCTGAAAATAAATGTGCCCAAAAACCAATAAAGATCAGCACACAAATTTACTTAAATGTGAAACAATTGAAGAGTATGATCCCAAAACGCGTTCAGTCCATTTTGATCATCTTTTTTATTTCATGAAAAAAAGGATCAAAATTGACTGAAAGTGTTTTGGGATCACACACTTCAATTGCTGATTACAATTCTTCATGAAGCTTTCAATTGTTGGAACTTGTTTCTTTTCAGCATATAACTTATTAATTATCCTTCTTAATAACTTTGTCAAATTCAATTCTTCAAAATGAACTGAACGCGTTTTGCGTTCACACTCTTCAATTATAGTTTGGAAACGAAAAGTTAAAAAGAAGAATTGATGAGCTTCAAAAATAATGAAACTCTGCATCAATAATATATTAATGCCATACAATGTATGGCATATATGATCCATATATAGATATTTTTAATAGTCATCATATGATAAAATATTACACTGGTGTTTCATCATTTACAATGTCTCAAGAAATTTACAATATTTGTTAACATACTCAAAACCAAATATTAAATCATTTCTTCCTTATAATTATCAGTTGCTACTAGTTTTAATGAAACGTAGATTAGAATTGTTAACGAAATATTTGAATCATCGTTTTAATATTTCAGAGAAGCAAGTTTATACATCCCTTCGATATCGACACACAATGACGTTCTAACCAAAATTGGCGAACACGTGACAATGTCTCTCCTGTTATTTATTGGCAAGCTAATATGATTCTTCTTTTAAGATGGTCTACATTACGGATTTTCTGCTGGTACACAATCTATTTTAGGTGGTTCGAAAGATAAAAGCCCTTTGGAGTGAGGTCTAGTGACCTGGGTGGCCGCTGCACTGGACCACGTCGACCAATCCAATGTCCAGAAAACCGCTGGTCCAACCATTAGCACACTTCAATGCCGTAATGCGATGGTGCTTCGTCTTGCTGGAAGAACGCAGGGAAATCCCCACTTTTGTCCAGGATTGACATGAAGATGCCATTTTTCAACATATCGAGATAGACCATCGCACCGAAGTTTCCTTCAATGAAAAAAGGACCAACAATCCAGTTATCCCAAATCCCGTACCACACCATGAGTTTCTCGCACCTTGACTTTTACAGTCTGACATCCAATGTGGATTGTTAGCCATCCAGTACCTGACATTTTGTTTGTTCTCTTCACCGCTGACATAAAAATTTGCCTCATCTGAAAAAAGGATGGAACTAACAAAATGGATTGTTAGCCATCCAGTACCTGACATTTTGTTTGTTCTCTTCACCGCTGACATAAAATGGTTTGTCCTATGTTACTATATATATTACATATATATATATAGGGGCCCCAAACCTAGTTCGAACTTGGCCTGGGATTTCTTTCGTTGCCCCTGCTCACAGAACTCTACCCTACGGTCAGGATCGTCCTCTGTCAGATGTTGCAATATCTGCAGCTTGTATGGATGCCACATGTTAGCACACAATATGCGCATGACACTGCTTTGGCTGATTCCCATTTGCTCAGAGAGATGTCGGGTCCCTTTTGTCGGAGTCCTGCCATCGCTGCCAGTACCTGCGTTGACGTACCTTCATCTGTTGCCGTCTTTGGTCTTCCAGATTTGCTTGCATCGGTGACGGAATCTGTCCTTTTGAATTTATTGATAAGTTTTGCCACGGGGTCATGGGTTATCTGCGTTCTGTGCGTTGCATTGAAAGTATGTGCACATGACAGGTTGTACCACTCCCAGCCAACAGTACCATTTTACCATTTTATGTATGCATTTTTATCTGTTTTTGACATTTTATATTTTAAATGTTACCATTGGCTGTTTACACCATTTTTATATTATCTGTTGTTGGTTTTTCTTTATTTGTTACTTTGCTTGTTTTTATGTACTTTTATTTAGAATACACTTTTGAAATTTTACCCTGTGCTTTGCGCAGTTTGGCCCAGAAGGCTCTTGCGCCATTAAACGAAACGAAATCAAATCCAGCCAACAGAATAATGTCAATCTGTTCTTCCTTCGTTAATGGCATATCTTTTCAATTGGTTCACTTTCCTAAAAACAAAAAAATTAGTCATTACTTTCACCATTTGTATGGAGATTTATGACTCACCCTCTATTATCCCGTAACTATTAGAAATGGTTTTCTATAGTTAGCGAGAGAGACGTAAATATCAGCGGCTCAGTGTTGAAGGCGAAGTCAGAGGAGATCGCTAAAAACCTAATAATTAGGTATCTACTTTTATAAAGCATTAAAATAGGTATCTTATTATTATTATTATTATTATTTTACCTACTTATCTATTTACCTTCGTATTATATATATTATTTTAGAATTTATTATTAGTTCGTTTAATTGGGGGAGCCTCTTAATTGGGCCAAAATGAATTAGTTCCTACGTGTCCCAATTAAGCGGAATCGACTGTATCTATAAATCTTCTATTTATTACTGTAAGAATAAACAGAAGATTATCTGACAGTTACAGTATAGTTACTAATAAATATTATATTGTATAAATATTTGTGTTAAGTACAGTAATACCCTGACTTACGCGAACTCGGAGTTATGCGGTTCTTGATTTTTTCATTTGGCAACACTACTGCACTCTATCTTGTTGTGATACACAATGCACACGTTTCTCACGAACGCTATATGCACGATTACGATTCTACGATGGATGAAAGTTAAAATTGTTTTGTTATATTTTCTAAATCCTTATATCGTCTAAACAAAGTAAATCTAATTCACCTGCACCTAGTAAGAAAAGGATTAGGATATCTTTGGAATGTAAACTTAACATTATCAAGGATTTTGATAACAAAACGAAAATTTGTGAATTGGCAAAGAAGTTTGAGCTTCGGAATCCACAATTAGAACAATCGTAAAAGATAATGAAAGAATTCTCGATACCCTGAAAATTGCTCAATCTTGAACTCAAGCATAATTCGCAAACGTATTATTGCTGAGATGGAAAAAATGCTGAAATTATGGTGTGATAATTAATTAAAAATGAATAATTTTTTCGTAAATCATTTACTTTTTAATATTTTGTCTTAATATGTATAAAGAACTACAATTTTTTTAAATATTTTTCTTCTAAATTAGTGTTTTTGTTAATCCTTGGTCCCAATTAAACCAAATTTATATGTATTTATATAAAAAGTTGCACTCCGACATACGCGATTTTCGTCGGTCCCACCTATCGCGTAACTTCGGGGTATTACTGAATTACATTTTAAGTTATCAATGCAAGTGAAATTTTTATTTGTAGGCATTTTTTATAATTGTATAAATAAATAGATAATTTTCAGTATTGCTTTGAACAATATTAATAAAACATAATATTACATATTAAATAAAGAGAAGCATACGTTTTTTAAATAATGTAAATTATACAATTTTAAGAATCATTTTAGTTAACAAAAGACTAGAAAAATGTTGTTTTTATATTATTTTGTTAAGAATACATTTACATTTTTTAAGTTTTATCCTGTGCTTGGCGCAGTTTGGCCCAGGAAGCCCTTGCGCCATTAAACCACACCAAACTAGAAAAATGTCATTTTTAGGTATTAACAGAAGTAGTCACTTTCCTCGGTAATTTCAAAACAAGATTTTTTTTAAATGAACTAAGATGCAGTGAGATATCAATATGTAATAAAGTATTTCCAATAATACTGCAGTTTGGACAGTACCATGTACCTTCAGGCTTTCTTGTTATATTGACACATTTAAAATGAAACCATGTAACTGGACAACCATTTCTATCACATTCCATCATTTTACCTTTTGGTTTATTACATATACAATATATCTTTTCAAAAATTATACTGTTTAATGACAAATATAAATGTCTTACAACTCTGGTAGAATATAAAACAAAAAAAAAATGTTTTAATGATGGAAATATCTTAGCTTCCCAAAATACTTTATCAAAAAACATTTTATTAATTTTTATTT
The DNA here is from genome assembly GCA_000484575.1 of Olivierus martensii. NCBI lineage: Eukaryota > Metazoa > Arthropoda > Arachnida > Scorpiones > Buthidae > Olivierus > Olivierus martensii. The sequence goes on along the minus strand of AYEL01089900.1, from coordinate 12,774 downwards.
CTATTGCTGTTCAAATAGTAAAAAAGCAGAATTCAATTTCTGTTCAAGGGCAATTTTCATTTTCCCTTGAACTTGATGATAATATGAATGATTTTTTAAATTAAAATTTAAATCTAAATAAAAATTAAATCATCATTGATTGCATTAATTAATCTAACATTAGAATATTTAAATGGACTCTATAGCAATCACAAGAGGTAATACCATCAGGAGATGCTCTTATATAAGGATTTTCTTTCATTAATATTAATCAAACTTTTTGCATATAAAACTGGTATGATTTAATTTCATTATCTTAGTGAATTTTTCTCGTGCTGAATTTTCATGAATGATATCCAATTGCAAGCAGATACAGAATTTAATCACTGTATTATAATTCATTATTTCATTTATAAGTGATTTAGGATATTCATTTTCTTTCCTATTTATAATTTTATAAAAAGAGAAGCAGTTATTCCCCTTGGCGGTAATGATGCCAAATTTAACAAGCAGATTAGTTTACAGTCTTTTCAGATAGATTATTAATTTCAAATCAGGTAATAGTCAAAAGAACTAAAATGGATATATTTGTACATTAAGCACTGAATGGATTTAACTTTCTATAATTTTCATCGTATAAATTCGGGATATATTTGTACATTAAGCACTGAATGGATTTAACTTTCTATAATTTTCATCGTATAAAGTGCTTAAAGGCAAAGGCAAATATTCTTCTTCACAGAATTCATTTTCTGAAGCTGTTTCTGTAATATCTTTATTAGTTACTTTCCAGAATTTTTGCAGTTATTCTCATTAAAATTCTGTAAAATAAAAGTGGTCGGCCGGATGGCCGCGTGGTAAAGCTTCGGCTTATTACTTTGTAACTTGCTTCTCCAGCACAATTGATTTTTTCCAAGATGGCTTTTTAAAGTTCATTTGATAAATTGGGATATTCTCAATCTAATTTATGCAAATAAAATACCATAAATTTAAGTCTTTGATATTAAAAATATTTATATTAATAAAGTATTTAGAGAAAGAAGTATACATGCTTGTTTATTTTTGAAACATTCCAACAACGGGATAAGGAAATTGCAGATGGATTGGTTAATCTTCGAACGATAGTTTCTTTACTAAATAAAACTTTTGCAATGTGATTACAGACTTCCCAAGTCTTAAAAAAATGATAAATGAAGTATAGAGGAAAGAAGGAAAATTTTTTCTTTGAATGTTGCCAATTTTTTTTGTCAATAGATGACGCCACTTTCCACTCAGTAAGAGTACTAAGTGGCGGGGCGAAACAAGCCCTTCCACAGGCTGCCCACCCCTGCGGAGGGGTCAGTCGGATTGTGGAGGACGGAGATCGACGGGCCGTGCCCGGACCCCATGATAAATATTTTCAAGGGGTGGGACCCGAGACTCGAACCCGGGTCCTCCAGAGTGGAAAGCCGAAGCGTTTCCACGCGGCCAATCCGGCCGACGAATGCTGCCAATTAGTTGAGATTAAGTTCTTTACAAATTGTTTATAGCTTTTAACGATTATATTGGGGCAGATACATTATAATAGTGAAAGTTAGCAACATTAATATTTCGGCACATTTCGAGGTATTTGTATTCAATCTGATAAATATCTATTCTATGCATGAACAACTAACAATACCTAAGTAATACTTGCTCGAAACAACTTTAAAAATCAAGGGATTGATTTTATTAATAAATTGAAAACTTACCCTGCCAAACAAGTACAGTGACCAAACAAAATTTCTCCGGAATCTCTTATAATATCTCAGGGTAAATATTTCTTGATGGTTTTTACTTGTCCCGATGTTACTTGCACTTTGCTATTTTCCCGATGTTACTTGCAAGCATACGTGCACTTTTTTTAGATGGCCAGAAAATTATAATTTTTCGAAGTTTTCCATTAATAAAATAATTTTATGCATCCAAACTTTTGTAAGCTTTCAATGATTCTCTATAAATTGACCAGGAGTTTCTACGATATAATACGACCATTGATATTTAAGCCAATCTTTCATTTCATTTGAAAATAATGAGCAATTTCGTTCAGTATAAGCATCAGGAAAATATTCTCCACAAACTGTCAACTTTTCTTTATATCTTCAATGTTCAAACTATTAAAATATGCACTAGTCATATTCAAATATATCCACACGATAGTCAAAAGCACAAACAGCTACACTCGCTTTAAACAGGATGAGTGTGGCGGCCAGATGGCCGAGTGGTAACGTTGTCGGCGTGTCACTATCAACACGATAAAAGAAGTTAATGAATCTAGAAAACAAAATCATATACTTCACAATAGAATTTGTTCACAATATTACATTTGAAATTTTTCTTATCTTCGCAAATTATACAATATGTTCTCCTTGGTAAGCGAAGTTAATGAATCTAGAAAACAAAATCATATACTTCACAATAGAATTTGTTCACAATATTCCATTTGAAATTCTTCTTATCTTCGCAAATTATACAATACGTTCTCCTTGGTAAGAACAATCATTAAAAAGAATGAAATTTGGAAAATATATTGATATATATGCTCCAAATTTCATTGTTTTTAGAATTTCAGAATATATTGATATATATGCCGACTTCGACGAACTCTGAGAGGTTTAATCACCATATGAAACAATATTCTTAGAAAAATCATAATCTTGCTCATATCCATATTGAGATTGAATCGTAATAAGCAATAATAATTTTTGATGATCCTACTAAGTCTGATACGCATCTTAGATTTTACGTATACATAAATATCTGTAACAGCATTTTTATACCTGGGATTATTCAATTGATGCATCTTCATATCATATTTCCCTTAATGTTTACCAGTACTGAATTTTCTTTAAAAATGTTGAAGAGACATAATTAAGAATTTTCTTTATGAATGTTGTAAGAGAGAGGCAATGCTGGAATAGTTCAATATATAAAGAACAGATGGAAAATATACAATCAGCAGCAATTCTTTCGATAATTTATAATTTAAAATTCAGGAATTTAGATAATTTAATTTTATAAACAAAAGCTAGTTTAGCTATGAAATCCATAATAAGGCCAGTCTTAATTCACAGATTAAAATTAAAAAGAAACAAGCTTTATTAACCAAATAAATTTTATTAAAAAAGTTCATTCATCCATCATCAATAAACATTAAATTAAAGACAAACGAAATTAAACACAGATATGATCAGGGATAAACCTGATCAATGTAAAAGTAAGAAATCAAATCTCTCTATTTACAAAATATCACAGGGAAAATTCCCCGTAATTATTACACATTTGCACAGTTCAATGTACTATACTTCAAATCCAAATATACAGTAAATTTTATTCGGCGAACACATTATACAGAATCATTGAAAAAGTAATAACGTATATCCTAAATATTTTATCAGCCATGTAAGATAAACAATCTGCATAATAATCTCAGCGCAAAATATTTAAACGGATCCCCTGGCAATCGATTAAATATACTGTTATAAAACGGAAAAAATGAAAAACACTGTATGAAAATTTTTCATTTAAACGGATCCCCTGGCAATCGATTAAATATACTGTTATAAAACGGAAAAAATGAAAATTTTTCCGTTCATTTAATATATATCTTAATTTTTTAACATAGGAATGAAATGAATGCAAAACTTACTTTCTAAACTATTACTAAAAGGCGATTTTTAAATTAGAAATTTTAAACATTAGTTTGTGAAGTAATTTCAGCATTATGAATTTGGTTATAAAGATAAATAAGAGGATAATGATCATGTATAAGTTTTTATACGAGTACAAATTTTATGAATTATTAAACTTTAATTTATTAGCACAAACCACATATTATGTAATAAATATAAATCGAAAAAACGAAAGAACTTTTTATAGCAGCAAAACATACATTTTCGATTAATGTCTGAAAGGAAAAGTAGTAGTCTTATTAAACAATAAAATCCATCGGGATAATGCAGGAAGTCATTAAATATGAGGAATATGTTCAATAAAAATAGTTATTAAATCTTTTAATCACAAGAAACATTTACTTCACTATTACTAATTTTAAATTGTAGTTCATTTACTTTCTGAAAGTTAAATATGTAAAGTTAGGTTTCCACTTCTAATTTAAATGTATAATTTAATCTACTTAAAAATGTATGAATTTCTTTCTTTCAGTCTGTTTAATATTTAAATCCTTTAATTATTCGAAGCCATGAATCTGGATGAGGATTTTTTTTATAAAAAGTAATTATTTTTTGTTTTAGTATATACAAATGCTGGTTCATTCTAAAACATTTCAGCAGTATAAAGAAAAAGAAATTCTAGAGATATAAGTTTTATTTCTTTGTTAAGTTAATGAGTATAAGACTCTGTTTCTTAAATGCAAAATGTTGTAATTTACTATACAATATTTTGCTTCCATCTTATCTTTTGACTTTTAGGTTTATTGTTGGACTGAATGCAATTTTTTTCACAAAAATTATGTAAAATCGATTGATAAGTTCATGATTTTTTACTAAATAAGATTCTTATAGAAATAATTATTTTTGTTCGAATTTAAAATTTTTAAATTAATTATATTCTTATGAACAGTACATAGTAAAATGCTACAAAATTAATTCATCTGTGAAAACTAAAAATTTTGAAGTTTTATGAATTTCATTAAATTGAAATTATTAATATGTAGACCTGTTTATAATTTCTATAAAATGAATTTGAAAATTGCAGAAATAGGTATAAAAACAGCATAACTTATTTTATTTGTGAAAATAAATTATTCTGTTTATTTTCTGATAAACGTTTCTTCATTAAAGAAGATTCTTTATATAATTCTTGTGAAACAATTTCATAAAATATACTTCGTATTTCTTTAACTTCGTCGGAAACACGAAGGTAATTTCGAAGAGTAAATTACATTACTTCTCGTATACTAAATAGTAAACTGTACTATTAGAGATCGACGAAGTTAAAGAAAAACTCTCACAAACTAATTTTCAAGTAAATAATTTATAATAATTACTTTTAAGACAATTAATTCCTCAAAAACTTTAGCAATTATTGTAGGTGAAATTCAAACTACAATATATTATATAAAATAAAATCCTTTAATAATGCTTTAATTATAAAATTTGATAATGCTATACCAGTTTGCATTTGGGATTAAATATGAAAAATATTTACTTCTAAATTATGCAAATTTTAAGTATTATTCAAAGAAAAGTTTTTATACATATGCAAACATAAAAAAACATAAAAAAATTTAAATCAAATTTTAACAAAAATATATTCCATTTGAAACATGCTAATAATTTAAACATATATAAGAGATTATTTTGTTATAAAGCAGTAATATTTTATTACTTTTTCTCTTATTAATTCAATTTATTATAATGCTGATTAGTACAGTATATCTATGATGATTATAAATGTAATATGTATAATTTCCCTAAAATTTCTTGATAGTATCAATTTTAAAGTTGAAATGTTATAATGCCTACAGTAAAGTGAGGTAAGATGGCTCGATTTTTAAAATTTTCATTATAAAATCATAATTGTGCAAAAAAAAAAAATGTAAATTTTACCATAGAAAATTTCATTATAATTGAATACTTTGATACTGAAATGCTTACTAAACAATTTAAAAAATGTTTTAAATTTTTTAGACATTTTTAATTTACTAAAAAAATTAAAAATGTCTAAAAAACCCATCATGGAGGTTAGTATGTGACGTCAAAATTATATAGTGGAGTCATAGCAACGTGGAAGAGTGTTTTAAATTTTTTAGACATTTTTAATTTACTAAAAAAATTAAAAATGTCTAAAAAAACCCATCATGGAGGTTACTACGTGACGTCAAAATTATATAGTGGAGTCATAGCAACGTGGAAAAGCGTGCTGTATCGTTATATGAAGTCCGATGTTTTTGAAAAATTTCTATTCTATAAACATTTACAATAAATCTGCAAAATTATTGATTCAGGAGAATTACGTAGAAATTTTTTTAATGAAGGAACAATTAAAAGCCAAATAAAAGGCAATTAATTTTCAAAGAAAAGTTTGTTAATATAGTTGAATTCAGTATCTAAAATATGGATTCTGCTGTTCAATTTATGCTTGTAATTTATGGAAAGGTCAGAACTAAAAAGAATGTAAAAGTATATGGAATAGAATACATTTCATTAGAAGGAAAGATAAGATATACATAATTGTTAATCATGAGTTTTATCTTATAAACTTATAGAAAGGTCAGAACTAAAAAGAATGTAAAAGTATATGGAATAGAATACATTTCATTAGAAGAAAGATAAGATATAAATAATTGTTAGACATGAGTTTTATCTTATTATAAGTTTATGAGTTATTATGAATTTTAAATTATAAGATGTATTTAATTATGCTTTTAATTTCTTCAGTTAGTTTAGATTATTTCTTAAACTGAATGCCCAGGTGGTCGAAACCTTCCTAATTGTAAAATTATACCTTTGCTTTATCATCATTTTTATAAAAATATAACATCCAAAAGTTATATAAAACCATAACAGAATCACCTAATGGTTTATTGTTTAAACCATTATAAGTTTATGAGTTATTATGAATTTTAAATTATAAGATGTATTTAATTATGCTTTTAATTTCTTCAGTTAGTTTAGATTATTTCTTAAACTGAATGCCCAGGTGGTCGAAACCTTCCTAATTGTAAAATTATACCTTTGCTTTATCATCATTTTTATAAAAATATAACATCCAAAAGTTATATAAAACCACAACAGAATCACCTAATGGTTTATTGTTTAAAACTAATTCAGACTCTATAGTCATTGAAATTAAAATGTATATTTAATCTTCAATAAATATCTCTAATTAGATAATATATAAACATAAATAATTTCTATTTAAATTATTGCAGCAAAAGTAATTCATTCTGCCTCAGGAACTATCATCCCTATTACTATCAGTACACGGGTGGATGACAATAACTACAGTATATTAATTAAGAAATGTCTATTTGTTATAAAAGTATTTTATTCTTGAAAAAAATATTTATACAGAAATAATTGAATTTAAAAAATGTTTTTATAAAAATATATCAAAGAAATTACTTAACTTTTATTTGAATGTAAGTTACTTTTAGAGAAATCAATTTCTTTAAAACAAATAAAAGTGTTTTAAAATAACATTTAATTTTTACAATTATGGAATAACAAAATTGAATAAATTACTTAAAATGATGTACTAGATTATAAGTTTTATTTAATTATTGAACATGATTTCCTCGTATAATCACAATATTCATATTTTAGATTTGATCACTTGAAAAAGGTTTTACAATAAATTATAAAACTTTAATTACTTAATAAATCTAAGGTGAGCTAAAGTTTGTAAAAAATGCCATAATATAAAATACTTAATTGATTATATGAAAACTAAAAGTGAGATTGGTCCCTGCAAATATTTTTAATTTTTAGTTCTGCTAATTGTTTATTCAATATAAATTCTGACATGTGATGTATTTTTATTTTCCACTCTTTCATTTAAATCAAATTGAGTTTTAACTTTCAAAAAATCTGGTATCATCAATTTACATCGAAGAGTTTCTAATTCATGTTTGATTGTGCTCTATTAGCCATAAGCCATAGTCATTATCTATTAGCATTAGCCATAGCCATAGTCTATTAGCATTAGCCATAGTCATGTTTGATTGTGCTCTATTAGTCATTTCAGCAAATTGGAATTTGTTAAGTGTATCATATATATTTGTTAATACGTTATGCGAAATATTTCCATTATATAAATCTAAAATGAATTATATAGCACACGAATATGATATACCAATTATCTAATACTTTTAAAGTATTTTGGTTTTTATAGTAACTAAAAATTAGCTGCTATTGTTTCGGATTTAATAGCTTCTGTATATATATATATAATTCATTAACATCAATTATTGACAGTCACAGTACATGACACACACAATAATATTTAAAAAATGATTGAGCTATGTATCTTTTCACGAATTTTGTAGGCCATGAATTAATTGAACAAACTTTGTTATAAATAACATCAATACCAAGAGTGAAACAGTTTCAGTGGCAGCTCGTGGATGATTTTTGTGGGAGGGCTGAAAAAAATTATAATAAAATACGTAAGTGGCGGCTCGTGGATGATTTTTATGGGAGGGCTGAAGTGGCGGCTCGTGGATGATTTTTATGGGAGGGCTGAAAAAAATTATAATAAAATACGTAGTGCGGACTGCCAATGTTGCCACCCCAATCACGGGTTACCCCACCTGCTCAATACACTGACTATGCGGTGTGACTCGGTCTGCACTGATTGCAGCCCTGATGAGTACGCAATCGCACTGACTCATACAATACACACACACAGAGCGCCTATCGAGGTACCTAGATACTACAATTCAAAAATAAATATACTACGAACGGAAAAAAATGTTTGTAAAATAATTGTATAGTAATGTAATAGCTATAATAATTTTAAAATGTTTTCATTTTGGTGGGAGGGCTGCAGCCCCTATGGGCGAGCCGCCACTGAACAGTTTTAATACCAAAGATTGTGGTACTTTAAATAAAACACTCAAAATATCTTTAGATAATCCTGTTTTTAATCTAACTTAAAACATAAATATATCTTTTGCAGAAAGAATGTTATATTGTGAATGTAGGATTATAATGAAAGGAATTTTATATGATAAAAAATTGTTGCACATTAAAAATCTGTAATTCGTAACATATTCTTATCTCATTATTTGATGAAAATTTAGATATGAAAATATTTGGTTCAATTTCTTTTATACTCATATTCTCAAACATTATCAACTATGAATTATGCTCTAAATTACTAGATCTTAATAAAATGTACTTATAATGGTTTCGTTTTAAATCGGAGTTATTTCCAGAAGTATTAATACTAATTTGTTGCACTCTGAAAAGATAATAAAGGATAATGAGAAAATGCATTTCGGAAAAAATTCTATTAGCTTATTTCTTAAATATTAAAAATATTAGAGAATAATAAGTATTTTTATGTTTTTTGATTATTATTTAAACATAGCAAGGTAAAACCTGAGAAATCTCTTTCTTGTTAGCGCAGTTATTAATTAAAACACAAGGATACAAAAGTCGAGAATCTCATAAAAGAACTCTATTCATACAAATGGACGCCATCCCTTATGAAAGACCACACAGTCAAGAAGAGAAGGAAAAGAAAGTGGCGCGAAAAAGAGACATCCACCTAACGCCAAACTAAACAAAAACAAAATAAACCGCCAAACCTTTTCAACTTGTCTGCCGTGCAACCGATAATATTTTTCATGTTATCAGAATATTATGCTAAAAATTGAAAACAATAAAATTTAATTACAAATGTATCTGGATTTTTTTTCCTTGAAATTTTTTGAAAAACTAAAATTTTATTGTAATTGCACCAGTTTTAACAATATTTTTTCAGTCCTCGAAATTAAAACATGAATCCTCAAAGTGGGTGGAACATAATCGGCTATTCCGCATATGCATGAAATTTTTGCCTGTCTTAATTTTAATAATCCAATCTTTCAAAATATCTTTTTGATGAAATGGAAAACAATGGAATGTTAAATTTTCACATGATAATTTCTATGAAGAGTTTGAACAATCATAAACAGCACAACGATTCGGAAATTCGAAACATTATATTAAACTTTACTAGTAAGTTTATCACTCCTCCATGTGAATTTTTTCTTCAGTTCTGTGGGACTCGCCGACGGAATGACAGGCTTAGGTCTTGAGCGTTCGTGGGCTTACGGGTAAGGATGGCTGAATAGTGGTTTTTCTGATTGCATCGGACTCGGAGACTACTTAAAACAAATCAAAGATTTATTGAAGAAGGTAAGAGAGTTTTACACATTTTTGCGCGTGTAGAAAACATACAGAGGAGGATAATTACCTTATAATACAGTACAGAAAAAGAGGTCCACTACTTTTTGAAAAATGTGGATATAGTTTCAATCAGAAACAGTTTCTTTACGGTGTGAATTTCTATGTTTCTTGTGTTGGCAAATTGTTCCCGTTTCCTCTGCGTTGTAAAAAACTGATTTTCCTTTTTGTTATGGTCTCTCTCAATACTGTCCACAGTTGCAAAAATACAAATACGAACCGATGCTTTGTTTCTGCATCGTGTCACTTTCGCAGATCCGCTCTGATGTTCATTGCACTTTCGATATCCAGTCAGCGCTGCTTAATTTTTTGTAATTCTCTCTCTTCATCCCGGGTCACCTTGTCCTTTTGACTTCACCTTTCACTGGGAAGAGAGAGATGGATCTTTCTTCGTTTATTTTACTTGAGAAGTGATCACATTTCCCTATTGTGCAAGACGGTGGACTCTCATTCATTACATCATTTAATACTTATGTTTATATTACAACCTTTTTTCTTGTTCAAGAGAAATATCACAAGTGTAAACGTATATACGTAATTAAAAAAATTTTGATAAAATTTTCAATTTATTCGAATCCCTTGGGCTTTATCAGTCCTTACAATTCAATGTATAATCTCCATTGTACGGCCTTATCCCAGTGGTAATTCATGCAATATGGTTCGATTGACAAAGAAACATCAGAGATTTAGTAAATTTTTACAAAATTTTTTATGTATAAACACTTAATACAAATAATATTTAATCAAGTTGTTTTATAAAATATACATAAAAGGTATAACAACAATTTTAATTGTTTAACAATAAATTCTCTTTTGCTACTAGCTTCTTCATTTAATGAATTTTGCACATCTATATCTTTAGAATTATCTGCTTGATCAATGTTTATAATTTCATAATTATCTTTATAAAGGATACACGTTATGTAATACACAAGCAGTCATTACAATTTTTGAAATATAATTTAATCAAAAAGCATCTATATATTTCAATCGTCTAAACAAGTTTTTAATAGGCCAAAAGTTTGTTCAATTAAAATTCTTGTTGAACTCAAAATTGTATTAAAATTTTTTTGTTTTTCATTTAAAAAATTGCATGTCAAGTCTCTATTATTTGAAAAGACATTATGTATCATGTATAGAAAATAGAAATGATATATATTTTGTTGGCCACTATTCTCTCAATGATACTAGTGATTAAGAAAACAGATGCCCATTTGCCCCTACAGTGCTGTCCGTTTGACTCTGCAGTGTAAGACAAACGGACAGCGTGCATTCTTTGGTAAAATCAATTATTACAAAATTTTAGTACTATTGAGGAAAGTAAACGTTAAGTGCTTCGATAGCTTAGATCTTACCGAATATAATAATAAATATTATAATCTGTTTTAAGAAAGTATATTCGAAATATTCTAAAATATATCACTAGAGTATCCGTTTGCCCCAGTTACCTTATTATTATATATTTATCCCTGCGACCCTAATAAATCGAATAACGATTCTAAGAAGAATGTGGGGAATGATTAAAAGGAAACATTCAATCAAAAACTAGAACAAAGTATCTCTAAACGGGAGGAGCTAATTGGACAAAGTTATGAGAAAAGGACCAATATGTTACAGTAAAGCTAAATACAAAAATACGGATAGCCAAAAAGATAGTTTTTATTTTCTGTATTTTCCGAAAACTGTTTTAAGCATATCAATAGTACAGAATCCGGTGATACTAATTCTTCTATACTGTATTTTAGTGAAAAATTATCAATAGTACAGAATCCGGTGATACTAATTCTTCTATACTGTATTTTATTGAAAAATAAAATATAGCATAGGATGACAGAATAATTAACACGAAAAGTTTTCTTATTCTCAAATGAACAGATCAAATTGCACATTTGTCTGAAAAACATTTTAATCTGTAGTATTCTTTACATGCAATGTTTAAAATTTAAACGAAATTGAAAACGCCGTAAAGAACACAAAAAAAATTTCTTCCAGACTGGATTCGAACTCGGCTTTTCGGAACAGTAGACAGAGGCTTTAACGATACTGTTATGTCACTGTCGGTTATTTGTTAATTTAGGCTTTAAGTTAACGATGCTGCTGTGAGCCGCTATCGCTTATTCTTGTCAGGAGAAAGCACGTGACGAGCACATCCCATGCGTATACCTGCCTCCCTATTTTCATTCAGAAGGGACAGGTCCATTCTGATCTACCTTGATTCTCGGTACAAGTACCTGATTCTGCAACCGTTCAACTTCCGGCAAGCACAGCTCCTACGAGGCAGAGGAAAAACTTTTTGCACTGAACTGTACATATCTTACTGTATAGTATCCTTAATTTGCTCAGTATGGGTACGTTCCTAAACTCAACGGTTTATAAACCGCTTTAGGCAAACGTTCCAAAACTACCGTTGAAGATAAAACGTTTTAAACCTGTTCGTGCATCGGATTCATCGAAGTTTTTCTTCGGTGACTGACGCTAGGAGACTATTTAAAATGGCGTCAGCAAAGTTTTTAATTAAAGAAACCTTTATATTTTTTATATAAAGAGGCCTGTACGTAATAAATAATTTATTTTTATATATAAATATTTACAATTAAAATTTATATTAAATATGATTTTTCACGTTATGATTTAAACGTGGTGTATTAACTCAGTGATTCTCAACCTGGGCGATATCGCCCCCCAGGGGGCGTTCTCGTTCTCGAAGGGGGCGCTGGAACAAAAAGGGGCAATCGGGGGGCGATAGACAACCAAAAATTGTACACAGTAGTTTGTGCTTCTTAAGTATTTCTTTTGATCAGCCATTTAATAAACCTAAATTTTTTCTGCATTTATGTCCTGAGTTTTATATCAATATTTT
>AYEL01089899.1:0-127100 GCA_000484575.1 Olivierus martensii | reverse complement strand
GAGATCGGTAAAAAACTAATAATTAGGTACCTATTTTAATAAAGCATTAAAATAGGTACCTAATCATTATTTTTTACCTATTATTTATTTACCTATGAATTACATATTTTATTTTAGAATTTATTATTACTTTGTTTAATTGGGACAGCCGCTTAATTGGGACAAAATGGCTTGGCCCGATGTTTTCTAATTAAGCGGAATTCGCTGTATTTTTTTATTTCGCTTTAAATCTCCTATATAACGATGAAGCGTTTTTTGGTGTATGGTATTTTGTAAACATTTAATACTGTATCAAAAAGTGCTTACATCTATAATTAATTTGTTAATTATTTAACAAGTGCAATATAATTATAACAAGTCTACTTCAATACGAGTTAAGATGACGGGGGCACTCAGAACAATCGTATTCACCCAAGGGGGCGCTAGGCCCGAAAAGGTTCAGAACCACTGTATTAACTGATATGTTGATTTTACATTAAATTTTTATTAGGTATACCATTTTAAGAAAAATAAAAAACAAGATATCTGCACTGATGATCTTGAAATACGAAAATGTTCATTGCAGGATACATCAGAATAACGATGAATGATATAATTTTATAAAATTTCAAAAATTATTTATATATTATAAAGATAACGGGTAAATTTAAATTTATTCACTTATAAGCATTATATGAAAATAAAAAGAGAAAAAGAAAAATTTATTTTTTTCTGTATTTTTTATTTCCATATAATGCTTATAAGTGAATAATCATGTCATCATCTTTCTTATAAAAAAGCTGGAGTAGTATTTAGTTCGCTAAGTAGTATAGAAGCTATAGAATAGACTTCTTGAGTATTTAGTTCTCTAAGTAGTATAGAAGCTAAAGAATAGACTTCTTCCGACGCCATTTTTTCAACGAATTCAACAAACTGTTCCAAAACGAGGTAAAACGTTGACTTTTATCGTTGCAAGCGCTTTCAGCAAAACGTTGAGTTTAGGAACGTAGCCTATGCAATAAACCATGGAAACGATCTGGTTCTTACGATCTTAAATTTTCTACAACATAGGTCTGAACCAGGCTTAAAAAGACACGATTAACCGTTAACTTCATCTCTCCTACTCGCTGGTTACAAAATGAATCCAGAGAGCTTCTAATACAGTACTGATGAACTTCGGGATGTAAGTCACCTTACATGCCCCTGGGGGATTAACAAGGACAAATACTAAAAGGAATATTTACAATACTAAAAGGAATATTTGTTTAGACGTTTTTACTGGAGGATGGCGTCTTATCGGGGTTTGTCTATTCCATTAACATAAGGAAGATCCGTTCCGCCAAATTACTTGGCAGTTAGCGAGGGTGGCGGCTTAACGGGGGCGTCTTATCAGGGTTTGACTATATATTTTTTCATATTTGCACAAGCGCTGAACCCACCCAATATTTTTGGCCTACTCCAAAACACTGCACCTCATTTTCATTCTATCCACTCCTAAAAAATGGGATCCCCTGTTTTAGCCGCCTAATGGCGCGGCTAAAATGGTGGAATCCCATTTAGCTGGGGGGCAGTTCGATTATCACCCCAATAGTATTATTCGATTATCAGTTCGATTATCACCGCGGGTAGGTCAGTTCGATTATCACCCCAAAACTACTCGTTAAGTACAACAAAGACCGGGCAACATTTACCCCCCTGTGGGTGGGGGTTAGAATACACCCGCCGTCTGACCCACGTGTCGAAAGAGGCGACTAACTCAAACTCATCAATCCATCTCTGAATGGTGACGTCATCATCACCTGAGAAGTAATTCAACTATCTTCGACGTCTCTAATAGTAATTAGATGATTCGGTAAGGTGCTTCTACTAATCCGAGGGGCCTCGGCTATCCCTTCTTGTTTCTCCTCACCGTCTGTCCTTTCGTCATATTTTTCAAATAGCGGTTGATCTGCCGCCTTATCGCTTACCCGCCCTGCGGGTGGTGGTTAGAATACACCCGCCGTCTGACCCACGTGTCGTAAGATTATCACCCCAAAACTACTCGTTAAGTACAACAAAGACCGGGCAACATTTACCCCCCAGCGGGTGGGGGTTAGAATACACCCGCCGTCTAACCCACGTGTCGTAAGAGGCGACTAAAGGGTCCCCAATCTTAAGGTGTGAGCTATCGTGCCGAGAGAATGAATGGCGAAGGGAAAGATGTCTTGAACGGTGCCTGTCCAGAGCTCGGTCGACTCTTGGCGGATGGGAGAAACTTCCGGGACCTTGTGTGGGTATAGGCGGGCCATGCCCATATCGACATTTTTCACTTGCCAGTCCAAAACCTCTTATGGATGAAAACTTAAATAAAACCGACCGTGCCGAGAAGATGAATGGCGAAGGGAAAGAAGTCATGAACGGTGCCTGTCCACAGCTTGGTCGACTCTAGACGGATGGGGGAAACTTCCGGGACCTTGGGTGGGTACAGGCGGGCCATGCCAACATCGACATTTTTCACCTGCCAGTCCAAAACCTCTTATGGAAGAAAAACTTAAATAAAACCCTAATTAAAAACTCAAAAAAAGTCATCGGGCCCTCTATCAAAGAGAGCCCGCACCGATGCCAAAGTTGCGGGTATTAGTATTACACCATCTGGTGATAAACCCAACATTTTTTTAATAATCGCTCATTCTGAGACCGATTTGCCGCTGGAGAAACTGTCCCCATTTTTTTATAGAAAAAGTCGTTCATGGCATTTCTGCCTATGTCCAGCATATTAAGAAGCTCGGATCAGGAGACCTCTTATGAGAAGTTCACTACAACAAGGCTGGTGTCTTCTTACAATCTAAAACTCTAGCAGATAAACCAGTGTCCTTTTACCTGCACAAAACCCTCAATACATCAAGAGGGGTAATTAGCGAGACAGATCTGATGGACGTTACTGATGAGGAACTAATACAGGGATTTGCCTCTGCTGGTGTAATATCTGTCCGTCGCATTACCATCCGTCGCGACGGCAAGCAAATCCCTACTAGAAACATCATTCTGACATTTAGTACTCCACAGCTGCCAGACTCCATCAACGCAGGTTATTTGCATTGCAAAATCAGACCGTACGTTCCTAATCCCTTACGATGCTTCAACTGTCAGCAATACGGTCATGGAGCAAAAACTTGCCGTGGTAAAGCCACCTGTCCTAAATGTGGAAAGGACAACCACGAAGATGAGAATTGTAATACTGGATTATGTTGCATCAATTGTGGTGGCAATCATCCGGCATACTCTCGATCCTGCCCCACTTGGAAGGTCGAGAAAGACATTCAATCAATCAGAGTTACTCAGAACATCTCTTATGCCGAGGCTCGCAAGCAAGTCGCCCCATTTCATTTGGCGAAGACGTTTGCAGCTGCAGTGAAGACTAAAAACACCAATTCCATCGGTGTTCAAACTGAGATCTCCTGCCCACCTACTGAATCATTTGCAGAATGGATGAGAAAGATCTGCACTCTTTCTCAGACACCGAAAACATCATCATCTACAACCGCCGTTATTTCAGTAGCAACTAGTCCCCAACAATCCACATCAAAAAACAACGGAAGAAACGCCTTGAATTCGAAAAGCCAATAGCAAGAGACTCTAGCCAGGAGCGAACAGAGGTATCTGCTGATAGCTCCGAAGAGATGGAAGTGGGGAATGTTACCTCACAACCAAATGAAAAATTACCAACGAATAAAAAAGGGAGAACTCCGATTCTCCCTCCCAATTAACTCCTTTAATGTTCCACTCCATAATTCAATGGAATTGTCGTGGTCTCCGCCACAATCTTGCTGACATCAGGTCTATAATATCCTCCTTCAGGCCATCCTGCCTTGCGCTCCAGGAAACACACCTTAATACTGGTGATACGTTTTCGTTAAGGAGGTATAGCATCCACCGAAAAGACTGTACCAATCACGATCATGCAAGTGGTGGTGTGTTGCAATTTTAGTGGCCCATCACATCCCATCTTTGCCAGTTTGTCTTAACACCAATCAGCAGGTATTTCTGTTGGTTACACTTCACACTATGCTGCATCTACCTGCCACCAGACGAATGAATAGATGGATCCGATCTTACTTCTGTCATCAATCAGCTACCTACACAATTCCTTCTTTTAGGCGATTTCAATGGACACCACCACTTATGGGGTTCTGATAATATCAATCAACGTGGTAGGATCGTTGAAAAATTCCTATCCCATGATAATCTTGCCCTATTCAACACAGGTATCCGTACCTATTTTCATGTGCCTTCTCGAAATTTTACCGCCATCGATCTCTCGATATGCACTCCTGACCTCCTACCAAAGTGGGACTTGTACGTCAGTGACGACCTTCTTGGTAGTGATCATTTCCCCATCTTTTTAACATCTCTGGGGGCTGGGAGCTGTGAGCTTTCCCGCGCGACAAGATAGAGGACCGAGTCTGCAAACTGGCAGCTTTTTACCACCGTTGCTTCGATCTCTTCATCCATGGTGGAGACTGTAGATATCGAAACGGCAGTCGAAACTGTCACTGCATGTATTATTGAAGCAGCTGAGATTTTCATCCAAAAAACGTCAGCAAGATTTCCTAAACACACTAAACCTTGGTGGAAGGATGACTGTGAGGAGGCCCATAAGAAACAAAAGAAGGCTTGGGGTATTTTCCGCCGGTATCCCACTCAAAGAAATCTCATTGCCTTCAAACATGCAAAGGCCAACTTTCGAAAGATCCGACGTCAGAGCCAAAGGGATTCTTGGAGGAGGTACGTTTCTACCATCACGTCCTCTACTAGCTCCAAGGTGGTTTGGGACAAGATTCGAAAGATCAACGGGACATGAACATCACAACCCATTTCCATGCTCGAACATAACGGTAGAATTGTAAGCGACTATCAGATTATTGCTGATCTGCTAGCTTCAACATTCTCATCTATTTCCAGCAACAGCAATTATCCTGATTCTTTTCGATCTTTAAAGTCACGTGTGGGGAGTACTCCACTGACCTTCAGGCCCTCTACACCTGAAGATTATAACAATAATTTCACAATGATGGAGCTTCTCACATCTTTGAACTGTTCAGGCAACACAGCTGTAGGTCCGGACTCCATCCACTACAGCATGTTGAAACATCTGTCATCCCGATTCACTCTCTAATGTTTTATCCTTTATAATCGAATCTGGGTAGATGATGTGTTCCCATCAACTTGGAAAAGAGCTATTGTTATCACTTTCCCCAAGCCAGGAAAAGATCCCAAGAACCCCTTCCATTATCGACCAATTGCTTTGCCTTTGCAAAGTACTGGAACGTATGGTGAACTATCGCTTTGTATATTATTTAGAAAAATTTGGCCACCTTTCACCGTGTCACTGCGGATTTCGTTCCTTTAGGAGCACAATAGTCAATTTGATACGCCTTGCGACATCCATTCGAGAAGCCTTTGTGAGACACGAACATCTGGTATCCATCTTTTTCGATATAGAAAAGGCTTACGATCGGGCCTGGCGATTCGGCATTCTCCGCGACCTTCACCAATGTGGTTTGCGTGGGAACCACATTGCTCGATATTCATCCCGATATTCATCAGGAAGTTTTTATATCGACGTTCCTTCCAGGTCCGCATCGGTTCTGTTTTATCTATTCCCCATATACAGGAGGAAGATGTACCTCAAGGCTCTATTTTAAGTGTCACATTGTTTATTTTAAAAATCAACGCTATTGCAACATGCTTACCTCCATCTGTGAAATGCTCCTTGTATGTTGACGACTTCCAGATCTCCTGCCAATCCACCAATATGAGGCTTAATTGAGAGACAGTTGCAGACTGCTTTAAATCGGATCACTAAATGGTCTTCCAAGAATGGGTTTTCGTTTTCGCCACAAAAGACATCTTGCGTACACTTTTGCCGAAGACGTGGCCTCCATCCGGATCCGGAGCTTCCTAGCTGGCGTTCCCATTCCCGTGGTGAATGAAGCCAAATTTTTAGGCATGATTTTTGACCGAAAGCTCACTTTCCATCCCCATCTGTTGCATCTTAAAGGGAAATGTACCAGAGCATTGAACATTTCGAAAGTTATTTCATCCTTGTACTGGGGCGCGGACCGCTGTTCAGTGCTACGTTTATATCGGTCGTTGATCCGATCAAAGCTGGACTATGGATCTGTGATTTACAGTTCAGCTAGAGAATCCGCTCTTCGGATGTTAGACTTCATTCACCATCAGGCACTTCGTTTGTGCAACGGGTCTTGTTCGGTAGAAACCTAGAACTATGTTAGTAGTATATTTAGAAAGTATGTTAAGAGGAAACAAAGTTAGTAAGACTTACAAGTTACAACTATGTTAATACCTAAAACTAATAATTTTTTATTATTATTATTTATTTATTTTATTATTTTATTTTATTTGTTTTTAATTAAATAAAATGTTAGTGTGTTAGCAACTTATGACTAGACTTATATCTATAATCAATATATCACAGTCACTCAGGTAAAGAATTGATAGGACAGAAGGTGTTAGTAATACGAACTAGACCTAACCTAAATATTCTGATATCTTCACTCCCATAAGAAAGAAAATGTGGGGATAGGCATACCACCGACACACCTCAGCCATCAGGAAAAACCAATGGAAGTACGTCATTGGAGAAAATCTATGGTTAAAATTAGTCATAGATGCAATTTTGCTAGTTTGACATGAAAGGGACGATGTGAGGTCTATTTTCTATTTGAAATTGAGTTAATTGGCAACAATTGAATATTTTGTGTTCCAAATGTTCAGTTCTCCAAGAGAAGAAAAACTTTTTTATTCATAAATTTTTTTGGATATATGTTAAGGAATGATTGTTTTATAGTCAGTTAGATTACAGATTTTTGTAAAGAGAGCAAAAGATAGACAAATTTAAATGGATAAAAAAGTTCAGAAAGTGAAGTTGATATTGTTAAAAAGAAAAAAAAATCTTCTCGTTTTAACTGAACAGTGATAAGGAAGATATAATTATTAAATGAATGTTATATAGACTGTATACTTTTTCCTTTCCTTTTGTTTTATGTATATATTTTTTTTTTTTTGGGGTCTAACGCATAAATTTTTTCTTTTTTTATGTTTCGTGTTATTAATATTCTTAATAGAAATTAAATTTATGTAGAATTAAAGAAAGTTATTTGTTTTTAATTAGTTTTGGAACATAATTCTCCTTTTTGTATTTGCTCCAGGTTTCATATAACACGGCGTTTTTCAGGAACCTATCTACCATGTTATAAGAGGGATACCTGTATTTTAGAAATTATTGTAATCAGTATGTTACTGACTAATCACAATATTTCTCGATACAGTTGAGTCTTTAATTTAAAATAAATTTAATTAATCCCCTTCAATAATAGCGCGGATTCTGTCAGATGACATCACTTGAATAATTTTTATTGCAATGAAACGATTTATATAAGGAAAATGATTAGAATATATAAAATTACCTAAAAAAAAATCACATTTATTAATCATATGATCATAATACAATCATTACTTACTTCATTTTCAAAATAAATATTAACCATTGCTTTGTGACTCATTTCTTTTGATCTTCGATTATGGAATAATAATTATCCGCTATGCATACATTTCTTTTTATGGATATTTTTACTTTTGTTCGTAATCTACATTCTTCTTCTTCACTTTATAATATACAGTTACGTATGTACATTATTCATATAACCAAAAAAAATATACAATAAACGCTAACCACTAAGAAGCGTTCTGTATAACTTTCTAATATCTGTCGGTAGAGGTCGCTTTGCAGTAAATAAAATGATTCTAACAAATTAGAAAACTGATACAGTACAATATATCAAACTTCTCCAATTAATTAATATACAAAATATAGTTTATGACACTTAATTTTCTTAAAAAGTATAATTAATAAAACATTATTATCATAAAATCTTTAGTTTTGCATATTTTACGCTCCCTTTCCAATCATGACACTTAATTTTCTTAAAAAGTATAATTAATAAAACATTATTATCATAAAATCTTTATTTTTGCATATTTTACACTCCCTTTCCAATCAGGGATTTTTTTTTGTTAACAGATGACGCCACTTTCCACTCAGTAAGAGTCACTGCCGTCTCGACCACATACTGCCTGCTCTTTACCGACAAGGGGATCGACGGGCCGGGCCCGGACCCCATGATAAATATTTTCAAGGGGTGGGACCCGAGACTCGAACCCGGGTCCTCCAGAGTGGAAAGCCGAAGCGTTTCCACGCGGCCAATCCGGCCGACTAAATCAGGAAGATTACTAAGAGGGCGGGGCCAGTTCCAATTACGGGCTGCACCCAAACCAGTGGAGGGGGCCGAATGGTGAAGGACGGGAATCACCGGGCCGGGTCCCGTACCCCGAAAAAATCCGGGACCTAACCCGGAACGCGAACCTGGGTCCTCCTGCGTGGCACGCCGACAGCGTTACCACTCGGCCATCCGGCCGCCTCATAAATAAAAATTTAGAATAATTTTACATTATTTAAAATTATTTCAAATAAATCGTAATTATTTTATCATTTAAATAAATCATTTATAATTATTATACTACTTACAAATAATTTATTAATATATTTTTATAGTCATTTTCTCTGTTTTATGTTGCTTTCCAACTGGCAGTTACTAAGCGACGGGGTACTCCAATGCTTATCATAGACTATATTTTATCATAGTCATATTACTAATGAAGGCTGAATATTAATGCAACTATATTTTGAAATATTCAAAATCTACTCTACTAAAATGTCGTCAGATGGAAAATGGATTCAACGGGCCAAATTTGGATTCCTCCTGAAAAACTCAGGAAGTATGAGAACCGGGAATTAAATTCGAATCCTTTAGAGTGGGCTGTCCAATCCGCGGCCTAGTGCTGTATTGAATGCATTGAGAATTTTATATACTTAATGAAGTTAAAGAAACTTTTTTTTATTTAAATACCTATATTTAAATACCTATCTAAATTTCCTTTTTCCATTTTCTAAAATATTAATTTCAGTGATTAAAATTTCTTGACCTGCTCAATGATTTTAAAAAATTTCTGAATGAAGAGTCAAAGATTATTATGCGATGACATTTTTGCTTATTTGTCATGGTGGATATCATATATTGTACATTATTTACTAACTTTTTTGCTTAACAATTATCGTTAGTATTAGCATATTTTATGTGCAGCCCGAGACAATTTCTCTTCTTCAAATGTGGCCCAAGAAAGACAAAAGGTTGGACACCCCTGCTTTAGAGTGAAAGCGATTGCTTTACCTTGCAGCCAACCAGCTAATATAGATTATTGATATGAATGTCAGCCGGATGGTTGCGTGGTAATAGGTATAGTCAATCTCTGAGAAGTTGAACTCGGAGCCGCAAAGTCTATTCTTAAAAAAGGGTAGAGGTTAAAAACCAAATGTGCTACTTTCTACGGTTAATGGCTAGAGTCACAATAAAATAACTACGGTTTAATAATTATAATTTATTTAAACCTTAATTATTTTACTGTATGATTCTAGCCGTTAATTGTCACAAAATAGCACATTCGATTTTCAACCTCTCCGTTTTTAAGAATAGATTTTGCGGTTTAGAGCTCAACTTCTCAGAAGTTGACTATAATATACAGGTTAATCGGCCGGATTGGTTGCGTAGAAATGCTTCCACTTTCCACTCTGGAGGATTCGGGTTCGATCTTCAGGTTCTATTCTTTGGAAATATTTATCATGAAGTCAGGGTCCGGCCTCGTTGATTCCCGTCCTCCGCAATCCGGCCGATCCTGGAAAGGGGCGATATTTAGTACAAATATATATACGGGCCTTTGTAAAAGATGTCTACTTTGATCAGACACGAGATAAATCAATATAATTTTAGGTTTTTTTTTTTTTTAACTGATGACGCCACTTTCCATTCAGGGAGATCACTAAGTGGCGGGGCGAAACAAGCCCTTCCACAGGCTGCCCACCCCTGCGGAGGGGTCAGCCGGATTGTGGAGGACGGGGATCGACGGGCCGGGCCCGGACCAATGATAAATATTTTCAAAGGGTGGGACCCGAGACTCGAGCCCGGGTCCTCCAGAGTGGAAAGCCGAAGCACGCGGCCAATCCGGCCGACTATAATTTTAGATTAGTTAAGTTAAGCCGCCATATCTCACGAGAGATATACTGTATCTGGCGGTGGCCACTTATGGGCCCACAAAATTTTTATCATGCCCATTCGATTCTTCAGATATACTTAGGAAATAGGGGGGAAATTTTTAATTACCAATCTCATCGCGTTTCCAAGAAAAAAGAATGGTACGGGTGCTAGAAAACACCGTATATATAAATATTTGGTGAAAAAGTCATATTTTTACAATATTGTCATTCACAAAGAAATATAAATATGGTACACTTCTCTAGATATACAGTACAGATATTAGGCTTTCAGAAGAAGATTGTCAAAACGATCGAAAACATTACCATTTTTTGCATCCATCCCGGTTTTCAGATCTTGTTGGTTTCATATCTAATCGATACATATCAGGTCATCCCAAAAGTAATGTCGTTTTTAACATTAAATTTTGAAAGAATATAAAGGATAAATCACTTGTTAATTTAATTAAGTATTAATGTCCATTTGAATCAATAGCACTCTTCTAATGTTGTGAAAGTTTTAAAAATTCCTGTTTAGTCAAGCTGAGACATGTTTCAGCAAGTATAATGCAAAAAAAGATATTACTTTTTGAATTACTTGATATTTCTTTCGAAGATTTCCAAGAAAATTTTTTAATGAAAATCGTAGAAATTGATAGATAGTTCAACATCTACTTTGTACTTTGAGTAATAAAATTTAATTTACAATAAAATATTTATCATGGGATAATTACTCAAAGTACAAATTGGTAATTACTCAAAGTACAAATTGTGATTATTATAAGTAGAGAAACAATTTTGAGATTTCGTTTGTTGTGCTGAAATCATCTTTTTTTAAAAAACTCCTCGTTTCAGTACAGTTATTCTGATTGAGTCAGTTTGAGCAGAATTAATCTGTTCTCTTTTTTACTTTTATAGAAACGTTATTTAAATAATAATTTGGCACTCAACCGGATTGTTGCAATATAATTTTATATTATGCCAATTTCCTTCTCTTTAGGTATGCTAATTTAAATAAAATGATTATTCTCTAAAGTTTATGATATGACAAAACAATGAAACCATTTTTAATCCTGTTCAATAAAAAGATCATGAAAAAACAAACAAAGTATGAATCGGCCGAATGCCATATAATATACTTTCGCCCCGCCACTTAGTACTCTTACTGAGTGGAAAGTGGCGTCAAAAAAGAAAAAAAAATAAAAAAAAATAAAAATATACTTTCATTTGAGAGATCGCATTTTATTTTGAATTACACATTTTTCAGGAGGATCCAGGCTCAATCTGTTGAAATCCATTCTTCAAGCGTTCGGCGGATCCCATCAAAGGTGCCTGTGAGCCTAAAGTAGATTCGAAAATGACCGCCGTAATGTCTCGTGCAAGATTCATCGGGCATAATTGTTTCGCCCCGCCACTTAGTACTCTTACTGAGTGGAAAGTGGCGTCATCTGTTAAAAAAATAATAATAATAATAATTTGGCACTATGATAAGTTTGGTTGTTTTTAGATTTAGATTTATATTAGTTTATATATGATGATAATAATATATGAACTGAACAGCATTCAATTCCTTATACCCTCCAAATGTCACGGGATTCGCGGACAGTCCCGCATTTCCTGAAGAAATCCCGCTGTCCCGCACGCGATAGCCAAATGTCACGCTTTTAGGCCTTTTCGTTTTATTATTGTCGATAAATATGATAAAATATTTACTAAACATTATACTTATAGTGTTTAACATTGATATCGGTAGTCACCACATTCACAAGTCAACTACTAAATGGCACAAGGGCTTGTTTCGCCCCGCCACTTAGTACTCTTACTGAGTGGAAAGTGGAGTCATCTGTTGGCAAAAAAAAGCAAACCAGGAGCCTCAAATCCTTACATATGCTGTCTATCCCCATGGAGAAGTCAGCCTGAATGTGGAGGACAAAAATCGATGGTTACATCTGGATCTCATAATAAATATATATCTAAGATGGGACTAAAAAATCTAGGCCGGCCCTCCAGAATGAAAAGTGAAGCGTTTTCAGGCGGCCAGTCAGGCCTCCGCTTCAGCTTTCTATCAAAAGACCCGAGTTCGTTTCCTTTAAATGGAAAGCCAAAGAGTTTCCGCTTGGCCAAACCGGTTGACATTTTAGATTACGTTTTCTTAGATACAATAAATGTTCATTATCGTAATTAAGAAGTTTCAAGGACGAAGGTCGGCCGGATGGCCACGTGGTAAAGCTTTGGCTTACCACCCTGGAGGATTCGGGTTCAAATCCGGGTCCCACACCTCCAATTTTTCAGATGGGGTCCGGGCCCGGCCTGTTGAACCCCATCATGGGTGCTGGCCAGCCTGTGATGGGAGCTATAATTTGCCGCCGCCAGATACAGAATATCCCATAAGGATATGGCGGCGTAATAAAACTAACCTAACCTAACTCAATGAAGCTAAGATTATTTGTACGCTTAGCTTTTCTCATCCTTTTCCAATATTCTTACTTTCAGTTACAAAATGAAGGCAATCCCATTATTTTGATGTTGGGCATAATAAAAAAAAATACCTTTAATGATTTACGTAAGAGGACGCTGTTAATTGAACTTGGCGGATTCTGTAATGTGAGGATTTTTTGCTAACTGTGTACAGTACGTTTGTTTATGATGTCAGTTTTCACCAAGAATTTGGATTTTCGATATGTCGTGGTTTGTCCGTAGCATTGATAAAATGACATCGAGATGACAGTAATTCATCTGAAATTATAGTGGCATTTAACTGAAGAAATTAATAAAAATGTAGATACAGTACAGTTCTGTAAGATATGAAATTTTGTAGAAATAGGCATAGTACAGTATGTATAATCAAGAACATTATCTAATGGACCATCTAATGTATTCGAACCGAAATAATTGATTGAGCCTATTATTTTCTTATCATCTTCAAGTAAGGATATTAAAAAAAATAACAGTTATTCAGATAACAATTAAAATCAGATAGTGTTTGAGGATATTAATAGATTTTCCTCAGTTTTTTATTTTAAAGTCATTCAACTATGATTCTAGCTCGAGATAGTTCATCTGTGAATGTAATAAAAAAATACACAGTATTTTGTTAGACAGGAATTTTAAAAAAGAACATTTTTGTGCCATATATGTAACAGTATTATAAAACCAGGATTTAGTAACCTAAGATTTTACTTTCAAAGAAATGATGGCAAATTATAATATAGATAAATTTAAAATTTTAAAAATTTCTGTGATTTTAATATATATATAGTTTTAATATAAGTGCATTTGAAACTGATTATTATATAAAATATTTTTATGAAAAAATTAAAGAATAAGCTACTTGACATTCATTTCCTCAACTGATTGTGATCTATTTTGGTATTTATTGATGTGAATATTGGTAAGTTTAATGTCTCAAATTACAAATTCTTTAAAAACTTTTATCATTGTCTATCAGCTCTGAATAGAAGTTAACAATTATGGCTGGAATTGTCTTCATAGAAATTAATAAATTAAGAATTGATTATTAAATAGGTTAATATTGATACTACATATTTAAAATTGGAATGTGAATTGGATTCTTTTTAAAAGCATCTTTAAGCTGGATTATTTGAAATGTATGGCTTCTCAATTATAATCAAAATTCAATTTGTATCAGACTCAAGGAAATGTTTATTATATATGAATGTGTCATGTCATGAGAAAGTGGAAATTCTGTTTAGAAAAGGTGAGAGTAGAAATTAAAATTTATTGTAATCTCTACAAAAAATTATTTATGAATAAATAATTACATGGAAATTTTAATTTATTCCAGTGGAAAAAAGACAAAATAAGAAAAATGATAAATGCAGAAATTAAAATATTGAAGTAAAAATTCTGTTCATAAACATTATAGAGCATAAATATATGTTAAATTCAATTAGAGATTGAATGTCAAAAAATAAGAAAACACATTTTAAAGTTTGAAAAGAAGTTGACTTAGTGAATTACCACTAAACAAGAATCTGATCAAAAATCCAATAGGAATTACCACTAAACAAGAATCTGATCAAAAATCAGTTAAGATTATAAAGTTATAGGATATTATAAATGAACTATAACAATGAAACTAATTTCTAAAATCAATTAAATTGAATCAAAAAAGGGAGTTTAAAAAAAATTAGAGTTGCTAAAACTCTTAAAATTGTATTATAATTGTGGAAAATAATAAATGTATATTGTAATTGTGGAATTATATTTAGTTAATAAGTTTATTGATGAGGGTTGTTTGTAGGCTGAAAGTACTTAAAATGTTTTTATTCTCTGAACTGGCAGTGTTCTGAGTGCTTAATCATATATTCTGTTTGGTACCTGTATTCTGTGGAATAATTTGTCCATTATAAATTGGTTAAAATTATTTAGCAAAAATTTTAAGAATAAAATTTCAGCATATTTGCAATAAACTCAAATTTAGATAATTGTTTATTTTTGAGTAAACTTAAGCTCTTCAGATTGAGTTGATTCAAACTAGTAACTCTAAAAAATATATATAGCTAACTGGCAAATCATATTTGTGTCAGGTTAAGGGAAAATTCATCAAAGCTATTTAAATAGGAGTAAATGGTATAGTGATTTGTGTCTTGAAAGAAAACATATTTTATAATAGATATGCTTTAAGTAACTAAAAATTAAGTAAATGAAAATGATTTTCTGAATATATTGTATGGTGAATAACTTTATAATCTGAACTGTTTAAGATATGATATGATATATTAAATTTTTAATTTTTAGATTTTATTAAACTTACATATTGATCATATATACCAGGGCTACCCAACCCGTCGATCGCGAGCTACCAGTTGATCGTGACAAGTTTTTTATTCGATCGCAAGCCTCCGATCAACTCTCTTGTTGACCATCTTCCAATCTCTTCCACTTTACAATACGTAGTAAAGATTCTTGTTTAAAACAAGAATAGTGAGATTATCTCTAAGTGTTTTCGTTCTTTGTGTCTTTTATCATTTATTAAGATATAGCATATCAGAGCAATCAGTAGAATTTAATAATATGGTATATCAAAAACAATAAATGAAGTTTATTTCGATGAATAAGCAAAAGTTTGTTGGACAAATGCGTTTACAAGTTCAAATGTCTTTTTTCTTTGTTATATTACTCAGGTCCAGACAACAGTATATCGTTGTTTGGCACTAAAAGAGTTAAATTTATTTAAAAATAAACTACTACAATTATTTACACTTTTTTCTTTTTTAGCCATAATTATGAGCTAGAAAAGAAAATTAAAACTTTTCATTACCACAATGAATGGGAACATGATTTCTTTTTCCATAGTTAATGCCAAATGTTCTTGTATAATATGTAATTCTTGTTTATTTCTTGGATATCGATAAATCGCTATATCGCTCTGGTGAAAAAAGTAACTCACTCTCATAAAAAGGTTGAGCAGCCCTGATATATACCAATACTCAATTATTTATCAATATATTACCATTTTGCAGTCATGTCTTCCTCAAGTCTTCAAATTATTACAATAAAAATAAAGATTTTAAAAAATTTCTATAATGATTGTAAAAGAAATTTTATATCAATATTTTTATCAGTAAATAGCACAATTTTATAATTAAAACTTAATACAAATCTTTAATTGAACAATTATATTTATCCAAAAATGTTTAAATTATCTTAAAAATATAATGCAGACATTTCATATATTTTTATTTTTAATCAACAAATTCTCTAAAGTTATATTATAGGTTGTTTGCCATATTTGAAGTTTTCTTTAAATATTATTTCTTTATATTATATAGTTAATTATAAATTGAATTTTTTATTCAATTGAAAATGTGGTAATTTAATTGCAATAAATAAATGCTAAACATACATAAAAAGGCATTTAAACTCATACATAGCTATACTATACAGTACAATTGGTTTTGTGGCAGAAATTTGATTATCTGCTATGAAATTGAAAATTCAAAATGGCTGCTAAAAAGTAGAAGTAGCACACCTTTAATTTTACTGCCATATAATATAAATAATTTGCATTTCCAAATAATGCCTAAGGTAATAGTTCATGTGCATTAAAGGTTATCTACTTATATATCAATAATAGTAATGAATAAAAATTCTTTAACACTCATATGACATTTTCTTTATTATTATAAATTGCTTGATTTTAAAAGCTAGATTTCTTTAAATAAATAAATTTTTGTATAATAATGAACAATTGATTTTGTTTATTTATTGTGATGAAACTGCATTGCTGAGAACAGAACATGAGTTTAACATTATGAGAAATTGAGTCTTGGTTTAAAAGTTCTTACTTTACAACTGATTTCTAGGTCAAAATTACCGTAACTCAAAGGTAGGAACTACTTGTACTATATTTACAAAATAGCCATGAAATTTCAATATGTATTATTTTCCATATAAAAATCATAAAATGAAAGAGGAATTGAGCCATAACCACACAAGTATGATCCTACAGATTATTGGTTTAGTGTAATCAGAATCTGAAGAATGCATTAAGCAAACATAAATGATTTGACATTGCTGCTTTATTCTTTTGTAGCATCAATATGATATCTTTGGTCAATGCCCCATTATACATAGTAACATGTTTTAAATTTATTTTAACTTCTCTATCTCTTTGCTTTGCTATTCATTAACAGTTCTTTTATGTTTTAGCATTGAGTGATCAACAATAGCCAGAAAAAGATGTTTTGTATAGTACAATAGTGGAAGAAACTCCAATAGAAAATAATTTGACTGTTTTGGCTTACAGTTTCTCATATAAGGTTATGTGCCAAGTGCAGGAATTTTCTGGAATGCTTTACATTGAAATACATGTTAAAATGCTCGATTTTGCATTTTTTTCAATTTATGGAATGACTTCTAGGAACACCTAACATGTAACTAAGATAATAACTAAGTGTAATTTATTTAAAATAATAATAAATCATTTTATTAATATAATGGACTCTAGATTTTACAAATTTGTACCGACACCCAAAAAAGTTTGCAAAATCAAAAGTTTGTAAATGGGAATGGCATTAGGGACTTTTACAGTGCCTGAATTCAGTACTTTTACAATACTGTATTCAGGCAAGAATACAGTACTGTATATTGTAAACAGTCAGATGATGGTTTTCATTTGATTTATAGATTTTACTGATATCTGTATCAAATTTTAACAATATAATGCTACCAGTATACTTATAATCATATTACATCTGAGTTAATAAAAAACAAAGGCATATTTCTGTCCAGCCATTTACTGAGAGACACCAAAACAAATATTGTGAAAACCTGATAGACAGACTTCATTGAAAAGAAATAATCATCCTTATTATAAAGATATTCCTTATCTATTTGTTATTGTAACCAATAGAAAATTAATACTTGGAATCACAGATTAATTAATACAGATGGGACACTTCACTTATTCAAAGGTGCTGCCACTATTGGCAGTTCCTGGCGTTACTCATTTTGCCTTTGTTCTAGATATGTCGGTTATTATTGTTTCTACGAATCTTGTGGCAGTTTTATTACAAATAAATTTTTCATTCATTCTGTATATTTTTATTTTCATTCCTATTTTTTATTTACTAAATTTGATATTTATACATCTAGCTTTTATTAAATATTAATTTTCAGTGACAATCTCAGAAGCTTAAGGATTTTATCAATTTTTTTTGTCCATTGTACCTTGCGGAATAAAGCCTACATTTTAGGTACAATAGACTCTGTCTCTCTCATTTCTCATTACAATTGTCATTTGTTAAATTTAAGAGTTTATTTGGGAATATGTTATTGTTACCTTTACGGGAAATTGGTCACAATTTACAAGTTTGTGGATTTTTTCAAGCAGTAGTAAAAGTTAATAATGTTCAGTTTAATTTGCTTCTGGTTGTGGTTAAACATTTATCTTGCTCCATCTTACTGGGAAGAAACTGGTTAAATATTATAAAATTCAATTGGGAATTCTTTTTAAGAGATTGTGAATTCTGTCAGCCTTCAGGATCAGAAGAGCGAGAGTGTAATATCATCATATTGTTATCAGAAAGGTCTAGGTTGTTGATTGATTTAGCAAATAAATTTCCATGTATCTTATTAAAATCAGCTAATGAGTGTCCAATTTGGGATTTCAAGGTAATGAATCAGGTTAAGTCGGGATGGTTCAAGTCCTGCGCCCCTGAGTTGAAGTATTATTATAAGTTATCTGTCGGTTTCAAAAAGTTGCTTATGGATGATTTATTTTTTTATGATTTTTTGTGATTTTTTTTATGAGACCCCATCATAAACATTTTCAAGGATTGTTTCAATTGCACCCGAATAAATGGTTTTCATAGCATTACTAGAAAGCCCCCAATTGTTTCTGAAGATCCCTTAGAGAGCATTAAGGACTTTTAAAGCTTTATCATAGCAGTATTTTGTATGTTCAATCCAGTTAAGTTTATAATCAATCTTAAAACCAAGGTATTTCATACACAAAACTTTTGGAATTGTCCTTTAATCTTGATAGAGAGTCTTTTAGTTAACAGAGTTTTCTTTCCAACAGTCATAACAGTACATTTTTCCACATTAATATTCAATTTCATTGTGTCACTCCAATTCAAAACCAAGAGAATAGTTTCATTGGCTGATTTTTCCAAAATATCTCTATTACGGTGTCTGACTAGGATAACCATATCGTCAGCGTAACCTAGGATGAGAGAGTCCACAGGAAGTTTACTTTGCATATTTAAAAGACTATTATATATTAGATTCCAGAATGCTGGGCCCGAACAAGAGCCCTGAGGGCAACTTCTAGTGACAGGAAGAATGTCCTTGGTATTTTCAGTGTAGGCACCAGCAGTTCTGTCAGCAAAGTAATTACTTAAGATTTTGTACAAGTTCCTAGGACAAAGCATTTTCTTAAGTGTGTGCAGAATAGCCGGTCACTAGGCAAAATCAAAGGCGCCCCTATAGTCAATAGCCATAATGGCAGTGTGCTGTTGATTTGTCCCTGACAAAGTTAATAAGTTGTTGAACTGCCTTAGTTATGCTAGTGTTGGATCTGAACCCAAACTGATTCTTATTAAAGAAATCTTTGGAGTTTAAGAACCAGAGAATGCACCCAATAATATGCTCATCCAGCAGTTTGCTACGGACTGGAAGTAAGTTAATTGGTCTATAGCTAGTGCATTTTAATTACAGTTTTTTAATTATTGTATAGGAAGGTTTCTGAACAGCATTTCTCATCATCTGACTTTGACTGAATCACCAGACTATGATAAAAAAACAGGACAATTGATCAGTGCACCATTAAAAAACAAGAAGTTGAGAAAAGGAGCAGTTCCTTCAATTTTTCCCAAATTTCCAATGTCATCGACCAGCAGGAGGTGAATGTTATGCACATATCACCAAATAATAATAAAATTTTAGGAGAAAATAATTTTCTAGAAGTGTCATGGTGGAGAGCATTCAAATAAATGAACACTATATTAACATATTAAATCAAAAAGATGATGATCAGTCCTTCAGTATCCTGATTTTGGTAATAAACATAGTGGCTGGAATGGAAATGTTCTCATTGCTTCATTTAAGGCTTTGAAAAAACTGCATTTCATTGAAAATAATTCATTGATAAAGCATGAATATGGTTTGAAGGTATTATCTCCTTCAGTAATGGAAAGACAAAACGTTAAGCTTACTTTATAAATATTTAATATATTTGTGCCATATGGATTGTATTCATTGGGTGCTGAAAATAATATTCCAAATTTTGAAAGCACAGCCAAATTAATTGATTATATCAGTATTTGGTGGGAAATTATGAATGTTAACAAAGTTAACATTCATAATTTCCCACCAAATACTGAACAGGGGTTTGAAGGGCAATTAGAAACCTGAATAATTTCCCACCAAATACTGAACAGGGGTTTGAAGGGCAATTAGAAACCCTAATTTCCCACCATACTGAACAGGGTTTGAAGGGCATTAGAAAAAAAATAATTATATGGAACCACTTACAAATTCACTCACAGATGTTAAAAATGTATTTCTTAATGCATTTATAGATTGGCTTGATATATGGAAGAAAATTGACTACAAAAAAGGCAAATTAACAAAAGAAACTCACCAGACTCAAATGCTAACTACTTACTGTTTGCATTGAATTATGTAATTATTGCATAAGACAGTTGGTATTACAATACATATTATCAGGCAAGATTCAGACTGATTCAATTGAAGATCGACTTGGGAAGTATAGGCAAATTGCAGGAGGGCAATATCACATTTCTATTCGACAATTATTTGAGACAGAAACCAAGTTGCGCTTCCAAAGCAATATAAAGTGTGAATTACCATTTAAGAAACAAGTAATATGCATTAATATAGTGGATGATGATGATGATGATGATGAGTGGAATGAATATATTAATTTATCAAATACATTAGAAATCAAGAGGTTAACCTGAATATTGTAGTTGATGATGCAGATTTTCAATTAATTCAAAAGCATTTTAATATGTTTACATATTCAATATTTGGGAGGTTAGTGTGCATATTCCATTTTGAAAAAACTAAAATGTATTTTCTGCAAAACAAATTTTTGCTACTGATGAAAAAATTCATTGTAGGAATGAAATGATCCACACATTTGAGAGAGGTAGACCCAAAAAAATGGTTGTAAATGCTGTGATATATACATATGTAATCTTAAACAAATTTGTATCATTTCATGAAAGTTGGTTTTTGAGCCTTGTAAATCAAAAAAAAATCTAAATGGCACAAGAATAGCAACCAATGAACTTTGATAGCTCCTTGGATAGCTCTAGCAATATGTGTGCCTTCTGGCATGGAACCAAATGGCTCTGGAGAAAATAAGCCTAAAGCATGTGCT
The DNA here is from genome assembly GCA_000484575.1 of Olivierus martensii. Lineage (NCBI taxonomy): Eukaryota > Metazoa > Arthropoda > Arachnida > Scorpiones > Buthidae > Olivierus > Olivierus martensii. The sequence goes on along the minus strand of AYEL01089899.1, from coordinate 106,098 downwards.
CATAAGAAAACTAAGTTTGACCTGAAATGGATCAGAGAGTTCCGATGCATCAGGAAAGACAAACTATTTGTCCTTCCTGATATATCGCATCAGGATCAAGTCAGTGCAAAAGGCATGAAAGTCACTATGACTTTCATGCCTTTTGCACCATAGTCAAAATGAAAGTCACTATGGCTTTCATGCCTTTTGCACTATTTGATCGGAAATAAATAAGTCGTTTCGTAATAATGACATTTCGAACTAAATTGTCGGCCCGGATGGCCACGTGGTAAAGCTTTGGGGCCTTACCACCCCTGGGAGGATCCGGGTTCAAATCCGGGTCCCACACCTCCAATTTTTCAGGAGTGTCGGCCGGATGGCCGCGTGGTAAAGCTTTGGCTTACCACCCTGGAGCGGGTTCAAATCCGGGTCCCACACCTCCAGTTTTTCAGGAGGGGTCTGTTTCAAATCCGGGTCCCACACCTCCAATTTTTCAGGAGGGATCCGGGCGCGTGGTAAAGCTTCGGCTTACTTGGGAAAGCTTCGGCTTACCACCCTGGAGGATCCGGGTTCAAATCCGAGTCAACACACCACCAATTTTTCAGGAGGGGTCCGGGCCCGGCCTGTTGAACTCCATCCTTCGGTTGACCCCATCATGGGTGCTGGCCAGCCTGTGATGGGAGCTATAAATGGCCGCCGCCAGATAGAAAATATCCCATGAGGATATGGCGGCATAATAAAACTAACCTAACACTATTTGATGCAAAAAAATTTGCAGTCGAGCACCAAGGAAAGAGAGACATTGAGAGACATGTGACTGGGCCTGAACACGTGAAGAAACAAAGATATAGACAAGAGCAGATCTATCACAAGCCTTTTTCTGTCGTTAATAAAATCGAGACAGCCGGAGTGACAAAACCATACATCACAACAGACCAGACATCACTCTCATAGACAAACAAAACAAAGTTACCTACATTATAGACATCTCTATACCCAACACACACAACATCCAGGATGCATTCACTCAAAAAATTAGCAAATACACAGAACTCTCACAAGAAATTAAGCGTCTTTGGGAATGCAAAAGGTTTTAACAGTACCCATCATTCTATCCTCAACAGGAGTAATTCCCCACACTCTACACAAAAGCCTCGGAATATTAGATTTACACTCCAAGACATATATAACACTACAAAAGGCATCACTACTCAATACATGCAACATAGTAACAAAGTTTCTCAGCATTGACACAGACAGTTAGTTAATACACAACTAAAACATCTCAAGTAACTATGTCTTGACTTTTGTCCGACATAGCACTTTTGCTCCGGAGTAATTCTGTGCTCACATTGACATACCCCAATATAATAATAATAAATAACTGAATGTAAAATGAAATTTCCTTGGTTTCTTCTGAGCATTTTTCCTATAGCTTGTTTTAAGTGTATTAAATCTTATTTAAGCCTGCTAAAAAATTATGTACAGTCAATTCTCGCTATTCGCAGTAGTTACATTCCATAAATTCTTCTGGACTACTGAATTAGCGAATAGTGAACCATTGTGCCTATGGGAAATATAGAGTTAGGTTCTTACAAACCTTTCTTCCAAACTTTTATTATTAAATAAATTAATTAATACATAAGTTTTATACAATAGCTATGACCCAATCATTTTTATTCAGCATCTTATAAAGCAAAAAATTATTTTTATATAAATATTAATAATAACTTTTAATTTATTCATTATATAGTCAACTCTCGCTATTTGCAGTAGTTACGTTCTGTAAATTCTTCGCGAATACAGAATTAGCGAATAGTGAACCATTGTGCCTATGGGAAATATAGAGTTAGGTTCTTGCAAACCCTTCTTCCCAACATTTTCATACTTGGTTTATGTGTGTTTTTCTGTTTACAAGTACCTTATTTAATTTAACCAAACATTTTCATACTTGGTTTGTATGTGTTTTTCTGTTTACAGACACCTTATTTAATTTCTAATAAATTACTTATAAATAACTACAGTATATATAGTGTATAGTACTATATAAAGTATTATAATTACAGTAATCCTTATTAATTTTTTTAAAACATTAACTATGTACTAAATAAAATCTTGGTTTTGATTGATAGTTTTTTATATTTGATATGACTGCTGACACATTGTCTTTCCAAACTGCGTCAGCCTTGTCTGCATCGCTTTTTGCCTCAGATCTAAAATTTTGGCGTAAAGATCAAATGCGGAGGAAGTTAGGCACCTAAATTTCAGGCTGCGTTCAAGTATACCTGCAGATGATATGAATAGGCTTTTGGCCTACCTGCGGTCTGTGGAGTGAGCGAGGATACATAATGAGAAATTTTCCTGCAAACCGATTCAGAGACATTTGGTAACAAGCAAATTCTTTTCTCCCTCTCTCTCCAGAGAGAAAGAGAAAAAGTGTACATTGATAACAGTATTTTCGTTTCAGCAGGAGTCCGTGAATAAGTGCAAAAACTCTGCGAATAACAATTTTATGGTTATAAATAAATTTTTGCAAATAGTCGAATATATGAATAATGAGAATTGACTGTAATTATTTAACAAACTTAAATTGTTATGCAATTAGACTATGACTATTTACATACTTCTTGTATTACAATATCATATATGTCCTTCATTATATTGTCATGCTATCATGAAGCATTTTTGTATTTTTATATCATTTATTGTTGTAAATATAAATAAATATAATAAATTTATATCAAATCACTAATTTTAGAAATTTTCTGATAATGCAACTTTTAGTAAGGAACTACATGTTGAATTGGCTAATGCTCATAATTTATAATTCTCCCAAAATTACACTGTTTGATAAAACTAATTATGCCTAATTCAGCATCACTCAATATTAATTTGGCATATTCAAAAATAATTAATTTTTATGGTTATTAAATTTAGTTTTGATTGCTTGCTTTTTGTTGAAATTAAAATTAGTTTGGCCTAAAATCTGGCTCAACTTTTAACATATAAAATATGCTATTGAGTCTTCCATGTCATATGATTATTTAATTTTGCACATAATGTTTGATTTAAAATTAAATTGCTTTTCATTGTATGTCATTTATAAATTTTCAAATCAAGTTCTAATCTTGCCATTAATCAAATGCTTTTATTAGTATTATTAATAAAAGTTATAAATTAATAGATTTTAAATACTTTTACAAAGTATATCATACAAAATTATCTTATACATAAAGACGGGTAAAAAGTAAGTTTTGATTATGATAGTAATTTCTATACAAACTCACTCATCTTCAATCGGATCAACTACAATTATATTTGGTGGCTCAGAAGCTGTAAGACAGACTAATTCCCATTTTTCTTGAATATTGCCTGATGAACTATTTTCTTGATTTAAATGAGAATTTTTCAGTATTTTCTTAGAAGTTTTTGGTACTGAATTACATTCACTTCCTTTTTTAAGTTTATCTATGCTTCTTTTTCTGGACAGTTTTCTTTCTGAATGTTCGGCTAAGTTTATAATTTTATTCATAAACTTCTTTACTGATTCAGGAATACTAACTGGTTTTTGTGCAAATACATTTACAAATTCTGTAAATACATCCATATTTGCTCTGGATGAGATATCTGTACCTAAAATTCCTTGTGCGTCTTTTCTCACAATAGGCTCAATGTGACATGGATTAACTTTCTTCACAAATTCTTTCAATTCTCGAAATGAAGAATGATTGGAATATGGTATAATATGGATATTTGAATAACTGCTGAATGGTATGAATCCCAAACCCGTATAACGTGCTGTGGGAAGAATTGCACATGTAATTTCACCTTTGTTCCATTTCAACAGATTTGGTCCATTAATTTTCATAGTAGGCACTGCATGTAGTTTAGTACTTTTTGGATTTGTTGTAGCTATATGGGATATTTCTAATATTTCTAAAATTTTCATCAAATTATCATCTACATATATTTTAGTTTCGGTTTCCTCATATATTTTCAAAAGAACCTCTTCTTTTCCTAAATTATCGATTCCAATCATTATACGATCACTTTTCTTCATACAGTTGTTTAATCTTTGAATGAGAGTTTGAACAGCATATTCCCGACTATAAAATTCACATGATGATGAACAATAAGTATTGTCTAGATATAAAATATCTATGATGGGCAAAGTTATTCCATCTAAAAGATTGGTAGAATAACGAAAATCTCCAGTATAAAGAATGTTACCAAAATAACCTGAAAATAAAAACATCACAGATCCTGGGCAGTGGTTAGCATTGATTGGTGTTACTGTTAGCATTTCTTTACTTTCCTCATCTAATGGAATTAAATGCTCTTTATTCAGTTCCAATTCATGTATTAAACTTGAATTAATCTGGAAATTTTTATTATTTATAAATAAATTTTAAATTTATTTATTTATGAAGAGAAATTTGAATTGTTACCTTCAGTTTCCCTACTAGCAGTTTAGCTGTGATTTCTGATGTGTATATAGGTAAAAACCATGATGAAGTCAAACCAACAATATGATCTGAATGGAAGTGACTTAAGAAGAAAATTTTGGCTTGAGGATGTTTATTAGGGCTCCAAAAATCAACAGCAATAGGTGTATTTGGTATAACATGACCATTTCCTCCCATCTTTTATCTAAGTATATAATTATAAAAAATAAAATATAATTCTATATATATAATTTGAGTAAAAACTGTTTGATTTTTAATATATAAAAAGAATTTAAAATATAAAATTCTATAAAATCTTCTATAAAAAAGTGAAATTATAATACTGTTTTATGGAATTTGAATCAATATTGCCAAAATAATAAAAAAAATGGAGGGGTATCAATACTTTTGTCCAGCACTGTGTATGTTAAAGAACGATTGATTCTCAAAATTTGTAATCTAACCTGCTACAAATCCCGGTTGTCTGTTTCTGCTCTCTTTACAAAATTTGTAATTTTGTAAAGAGAGGGGAAGATACACAAACTTTAAAGGCAGAAAAAAGTTCAGAAAGTGAAGTTGATATTGTTAAAGATAAAAAACATTCTCATTTTAACCAAACAGTGATAAGAAAGATATAATTATTAAATGAATATTATATAGCCTGTATACTTTTTCTTTCCTTTTGTTTCACGTATATCATTTTTTAGGTTCTTTATGTATATATTTTTTCTTTATGTTTTGTGCTATTAATATTTTTAATAAAAATTAAGTTTCTTATGTGGAACAAAAGAAAGTTATTTGTTTTTAATTGGTTATGGAATGTAACTCTACACAACATTGTGTTTTTCAGGAACCTGTCTACCATATTATAGAAAGGATACCTGAATTTTAGAAAAATTTAATAAATGTTTTAATTGATGATTGATTTAATTAATCATTTTATTATGTGATATGAATGGATGGATAAATGGGGATGAAACCAGTTATACTGTAGAGAAACTGGTTAGGCCCATTTGTAAATGTACAGTTTGGCCCAGGAGGCCCTTGCACCACTAAACCAAGTCAAACAAAGCCAAGCCATTTGTAAATAGCAAGTATTTTAGTAACTATCTCTTTTTAGAAAAAATTAGATGGTCTTGAATACATAGTTTAAACAAGATTATTATTCATTTGTATACATCTCAATGAAATGATTTTAAAAATATAATTGTCTTGATTATTTATAATGAATGATATAAGAATGATGAGAGGAACTGAATGGATTTGAATCTGAAGACCACTATTACTTTAGTCTTCAGATAAAAAAAGGCTCACTTGGTAAAAAAAAGAAAATAGCAAGATTATTGAGTTGTGTTTTGGATTGAACAATTTAAACTAATTTTAGTGCCATCTCATAATTAGATTATTTAATATTTTATTAAATTAATGAATGGTGCCATCTATTATTTAATAATTAAACTAGAATTTTTAATTAATTTATCTGGAGAAAAAATCCGCCTCGGCCCGGGATCACACTGGGGACCTTTGGATAAAATGAGGCATGATAATTTGGTTCATTTGGATTAAAGTTCCCTTGAAGATTTGTATTATATAAAAGTTTTGGACTGAATTTGATAAAAAAAAAATAAGATTCAGAAAAAATTAAAATAAAAAGTTGAAGTAGAATAGTTGCAAGTAGTAGTATAGAGCAGTGCTTCTCAAAGTGTGGGTCGCGACTCCATATGGGATTGTGTAAAAAAATGTGGGGTCGCAGAAATTTTAGCAAATGTTTTAATTCATATTTCTAGTTTATATAATATCTATACCCAGGATTGCGAAAATATTTTCTCAGGTATAAGGGGTCGCCAAATGGAAAAGTTTGAGAAGCGCTGGTATAGAGGATTATAAAATAAATTTGTTTCCTATCTCAATGAATAAGAGAGATGAATAGATAAATAAGAAAATGTGGAAGGCATTTGGAACATAATGATTGTTTTATAAATTGCAGATCTGGAGCTGCATTAATATATGAAAAATTATAAGATATGAAATAATTGAAAAATATAATGAAACGGAATACTTCAGACTGAAAAAAATACAGAAAATTAAAATGATTTTGAGAATAATAATAATTTTTTTGAAAAATACCAATAGAATGAATGAAATTATGAATAAAAGTAATAAAATGATTTGATATAAAACTGATTGAATATTGGAAAGTAGAAGAAATGTTCAAAAATGATTATATGGTTAAAATAACAGATGGAATGTTAAAAATATTAATAAAAGAATTGGAGAAATTGAAGTAATAAATTGTGATGAAAATATTGAAAATTGGTAAGATTACAGGTGTGAATGTGCTATAGAAAAATATTAGTAGTAGTAAATGGAAATGAAATATGTATATAATTGATCATAGAGTGATTACTATAATTATATATTATGTGTCATTTTGTGTGTTTGTGTATATGTAAAGTATTATATGTCATTGTTTTTGTTAAATATAGGGAGTATTGTCATTTACATGTTTATATATATATAAAATAATATAACACATATATATAATGGGCCACATAACGAGATACATCGATAATCGATGGACAAAATTAATTACAGAATGATAACCAAGGCGAAAAGACATCCTGGTAGGAAATACCAACGACGAAGAGATGGTATAAGAAAAGTAAATGGTACCAGTGTATACAGATTGTACAAGATTGTACATCTGGAAATAAAAGAAGGAGGCACACATATCCAACAGTGGATGAAATAAGAAATGATTATTTTACGAGAAAATTCATCATCGTCATTTAACATTTTATTCATTTTTTATTACAGTAAATTATTTTAAATAAGGAATAAGCATGTTCTAAAGTTAAAGTCATTTTAAATGGAAAATTATATTTTAAAATTGTTGAATTGTATAATAATGAAATACGTTTATATAAATCTATCTTACCTACTATTAGAAATCCTTTCAGGATCTAAAATAAATGGTAAACTAAAAATAGTTTGTCCTATGCTCTCTCGAAATCTAACTTCTTCTTCAATATCAGAAATTTTATCATAAAAATGTGAAGGAATATTTTCTTCTGCCTCTATTGTAACATCTATAAAAAAAACCAAACAGTTTGTTACAGAAAAATTTTTTTTGTAAATACAAATTAAATCAGTCAGTAAATATTACCGTGTAACAAAGCCAATTTTAACTTCATGCGCAAAAATTCTGTCATGCCGATGTTCATTCGTTTGCAATCTTGTATAAAATGGAGGATCATACTTGTTACGATTCGAATTGAGGCATCAAAGCAAAATTTCGAATGGAAAAAACAGTTATGTAGCCAGAGCACATCATGAGCAACGTAAGATCTTTCCATTAATTGTAATACTGCACCGCGAATGCAACTCTTTTCTCTTAAAATTGCCTGAAATTATTAAAACAAAATATTTAATTCAAAAGAAAATAAAATTAGTTTGCACTATACGAAAAATGATCTTATCTACAGTTATATTAACTTACTTTGTCTCCAATATCTAAATTTCTATAGGCACTGGAAAAAGAAAGCCATTCATAGTAATGCTGTGCCATTAAATCTAAACATTTTGTTACAGCTGTAACATAATGAGATAAATGGTAACCAAAACCAGACTGAAAATATAAAAATGAAAACTTTTGATCATCCGGCTATAAAACATGATTAATAATCGGAAACTATATTAATAGAAAAGTAAATTGCTTTAACATCCTATTTATCTAACAACAACCGAAGTTTTATATAAAAATTTATTTTTGGAATAAATTGAGAAAATTCTATAGATGAGCAAAACGTCACTGTATTCAGAATTAAAATCAAAAGCCAAAAATTTCATAAAATATACCCTATATGGGCCTTTATCTATTTCCATAATTCGTTGTTCTATAGTAGCAGCATCTATTGAATATTTAAAAAATATTTGTAAATGACAAAGTCAAAATAATAATTTATGCTTACTAATAATTTTTCAAGTTAAAAACAATAGTTTGAAACATTACAAATATTTTAGTTAGTTATAATATTTTATGCATACCCTCTGACAATTCAATAAATCTGAAAATAATTACTCACTTGGAACTCTCCAATATTTCATCCCCATTAAATAGCATTTACTCATTGTACAAAAGCCACACTTGTTTATGTATCCCAAAAAGACATCACAGTACCCTTCATTCTCACAAAATGGTAATTCGGTATTTACAACAGTGGATTCGAAGAAATTATTACAATAAAAACATAAAAAACAGCCAAATTTATTTAAAAGTCTTCGATTTTCATCGCAGATCGGACAATTATCCACTGTTGTGTATTAGACGTAAATTCAGGATTAGATCAAAACAAATATTACTAACAAATTGAATATTTTCAAATATAATACCTTTAATATAAGTTTCAACATTTGCAACATGTGAAAGATCGCCCATTTCTTCTGTTTCGATTAAAAATTAAAATGATAAAAATAATACTTTAATTCTTTACAATTAAAATGAATATAATTGTTATAATCTTCTGTACTGCTTTGTTATATATAAACACTTTAATGACATTAACGGGAAAAGTAAACAAAACTAAATTTAAAACGATTTACAAAAAACTAACTGAAAAATATCATAATCATGCTATCATGAAATATTTATATACGGAGATAAATATTGCATTAATTGCATAGTGTATGCAAATTTATTTTTGTGTTTCTTTTCAAATATTATTTACATAATCAAATATTTATTTAATCAGGCCTTTTATTTTAATCTTATAATTTAATTTGCATTAATTATTTTATATAATAAATAATAGTTTGTTAAAGTTTTAATAATTGTTTTATACATGTTTTGATCATTTCAAAACTAAGAACAAAATTTAATTTTCTATTAAATAATTCAATCAGTGACGTTTCTGAATATATTCGTTTCAGTTGTATATAGGAATGTTTTGCTTTACGGTTTTCCTTTTGCCACCGAAATGTTTAAATTGGTTTTTAAAAAAGTTTTAAATCGATGAATAATTCCAGAAAGATTAATCTTTTCGATCGTTGTACAGATTTGAAGATCTCATTTGTGAATCATCCCTATTTTCAATACCATAGCGATCATTCTTTAGCCTATATCAACTACATTTTCATTAATGTTTAAGGTGCATTTATATCTCTTTACATTCTTTTTTATATTTTTTAGTGATATGTTCTTTCTTTCACTAGTGACTTCTGATATTTTCTCAAATCAAGACTCTTTCCTCTTTCTATGAGCTTTTTGATATCATTATCACTACTTCCTTCTAACTTTGTAACAGGATAAAACCTTATGTCCATTTTTGATTTTATTCACCATCAGTAATATTTCATAATGCTAGACTTTATGGACGAAAAATAATAAAATTAATCACAGTACAACAAGAATAACGATTGAGCATGACAATCAATTTTAAATTTTTGGATATATATATTCATTAAAATAATTATTAAAGCTGTTACTTAAATATAATTAGAATACTGGAAATATATTTTTGATTAAGTTATGTTCCCTAAATAATTTTAATTCAAAAATTAAACAGAATTTCATCATGATGGTGATGTTTCATATCGGATTATTCAGAATCATATTATTCTAAATAATATGATCATAATATGATATGAAATATCACCGATCATATTATATTATGATCAGTTATTCATACTATAATTCTTAATAAAATATCATAATCATATTCAGAATCATTGAACAAACGTTTAAAACGTGTAGAACTGCAAATTTATAGATTTCTGAGAACAATAAAAACCAGAGTATACGAGAGATTCAAGATAAGTATATTTATTATTTATTTTGGTTTATATTCTATTCATGAAATTTTTACAAGAAGAAATTATATCATATTTGAAATTTCAAAATATAAAATCAAAATTTTAAATAATATTTACTAGGGGTGGACTGAGCTGTTGGGTAGGTGGACCTAATGGGGCGGTTGAGACTGGTAAACAATATAAATATTAAATGCTCAAAACCCTTGGGTCTTTACCTAAGAGTTAAATTAAATTTTAAATTATAATAAGAAAGTGTTTTTCGGTTATTTTAATCAAAACATAGAGTTTAGAACATTAATTAGTAGTTGCACATGAACTCTCAAGCTTCAGTTTTCACGGAAGAAAAGAACGATTTTCAAAGGACTTTATTAGCAAAGTTATAAATAAAAAATAGAGGAAGTAATGTGAACAATTCACCATCCTGTGGAGTAATTATGCGCACAGTATAGGGAATTATGCCCATTTACCCCACATTAGAGTAGGAAAACAAATTGCTTTTAATTACTGCAGTAGTAGTAAATTTAGATAATATTAATGAAGATATAGGCTATAAAACAAAATGATTTTTTTAAAACTGATTAGGTAGACGAAAAAGTTTTCAAGATTAAGTTCAATTCTAAAAAACTATAAACATTCACATTTTCCATTTTTCTAGTCTAGTATTCACAATAATATATACATATCTCGCAGAAATTCTTATTCGCTTAGACTCGCAGTGATTCTCAACCGCTGTGCCATCAAACCTTCGACGGTGTGCCGCAAAAGATTAAGAATGAATTGTATGTATGTAATTGTATCAATCATATACATTAATAGTGAAACGTGGTTGGCTGGATATCCCTTTTGCAGTCGAACCACTTTACCGATTCCTATAAATATGATATTGTTAGAAAAATCTAATCTTCGAATTTCTGCGATAGCTAAAATTGTTTGTCGTTATTCATAATTTAATAATTAAGAAATAAAAATTAAATTAAAATTATAGTTTCTAAAAAAACAAAATCCGCAGATGGAGCTATAACTTGGGCAGCCATTTAATGGGCCCATGTACAAGTATGTCTGTAATCCAAATGTAATAAATAAGAATAAATATAATAAACTGTTAATAAAAATTCGTTGTTAAATCTAAATTATTATTTAAAATATTTAGGTGTGCCGCCAAATTTAAAATATTAAAATGTGTTCCTCAAAAGAAAAAAGGTTGAGAACCACTGGCTTAGAGTATGATAATCGTGCGTTAAAAACTGTATTTGATAAATCCATAAAATAATTGTACATTCGAGTAAATTTGCTGCTCATAATTCACTGCGCACACTAATTTCACTTTTTTCTATAGTGCCTATAAAAAACAAACTGTATTTGATAAATCCATAAAATAATTGTACATTCGAGTAAATTTGCTGCTCATAATCCACTGCGCACACTAATTTCACCTTTTTCTATAGTGCCTATAAAATACTATGAGTACACTGGAGCGTAGCCAGTGTTGCCGCCAGTCCAAAAATTTTCGGATCAGAAAATTTAAAAAAAATGGATCAAAACAGATCAAATTCAGCAAACTTCAATGTCTAAAAAATATTTAATGGGCTAGTTTATTAAATGGGTTAAATGTTTAAATATATTATATGCATATGTTTATTACTATAATTCCTTAATTATTAATTAATTCCCTCTCGTCCCCTTCAAAAATAATTATATTTATATGCTTTTATATAATCATATTAAAGTATTTATGGAGGCCGATTTATTTCAGTTTGCCAGGGCTGGTAAAATTTTCTAGTCCGCCTCTGAAATTTACAATTTAAAAATTTTTATGACTAAAATTAAGAATGGTTAGGTTAGGTTAATTAGTTTATGCCGCCATATCCTCATGGGATATACTGTATCTGGCGGCGGCCACTTGTAGAGCCCATCACAGGCTGGCCAACACCTGTAATGGCTAAAATTAAGAATGACTTCTTTTATTTGTCATAAACTTGTTTCAAGTTGTAAAGCTAGCCCGATTCATTAAAAACCTTTTCACTGTTCTTGTTTTGATGCATTTTGTGACACACAAAAATGTGCATCTATGTTAAATACTTCAAATAATTCTTGAATAAAATTATCAAGAGAAGAATATTTTTTCGAATAACAAAATATATCAGAAATATGATCTTATATGTGACATACATCTTTCAATGAATATGGATTAAACTGAAAATATAGAAAAAAATTTGTCGTAGACAAATAGAAAACTCTTAATAAAATTATAAAACTGAATAAATTATTTTTTAAACTGTAAACGCTATCTGAATTTGATATATGCATTAAAAATTTAGTTCAAATAGTAAGCAAATGTCATTAGAAAAACTTCTTTAAATAATAAATGAGGTAAAATTTTGATATATTTTTCTTAGACACATTGTATTACATAAACATAACCGATACTCTGTGATAAAGCATTGGTCACCTTGAAGGATCCAGGTTCGATTCAGGGCCTTATACTTCTAGTTTTCCAGGAGGAGCTAGGTCTGACCCATCGAGTCTCATCCTTCAACATTGCGAGGTCTAAAAATGATTTTTTACAGATACACATATAAAAATGCTTATTTACAGGGTACAGTTATTCCGAGGTTACCATATAAACTATTATTTATTTTGGGAGCTAGGTCTGACCCATCGAGTCTCATCCTTCAACATTGCGAGGTCTAAAAATGATTTTCTACAGATACACATATAAAAATGCTTATTTACAGGATACAGTTATTCCGAGGTTACCATATAAACTATTATTTATTTTAGTTAAGCCGCCATATCGCCCATGTGTGATATGGTGATTTAACCAAAACTAACTAATAACCAATGCTTCACATGGCGAATAGTATTGGTTAAGCCGCCATATCGCCCATGTGTGATATGGTGATTTAACCAAAACTAACTAATAAACCAATGCTTCACATGGCGAATAGTGTGAGATAATTCAGTTTATTCAGAATATTTTTCTATATTGTAGTTTATAAAATATTCATAAAAATATAATCTAAAAAAATTAAGGAATTATTTACATTTATATAACTTTTAATCTTATTAAGAACAATCGGAAACAGTAGTAAGCGCAGTGGATTCGGTTACGTTATTGGAATTAAGCCAACATATTTCATATATTATCTGTTGGCGGTCACTTTTACAGCCTACCACGGGTTGGCAAACGATCTAAATATATTTTACATAGTCTGCTCAATACTAGCTACGAGTGAAGCCGTCTCGCTACATTGATTTACCCCACCAACAACTTCATATAATCGACAATATAGTAAATTGATTTTGTTTTGGTGGCCAGACGTATCCACTTTATGTTAGTAAGTATGATGACTAGATCAAATAATTAATAAAAAGGGTGTATTACCACAATATTCACTATTATATCTATGTAACCTCACCACATCACTTGTTGCTAGTATTGAGCAGTCTATCCAATATATATTTAGATCGTTGGACAACTCTCATGATGGGGTCATCCGAAAGGTTGAAGAACAGAGTTCAATGGGCCGGACCCGGACCGCTGCTGAAAAACAGGAGATGTGAGATCTGGATTTGAATTCGGAATTTCAAGTTAGTAAGCAAATGCATTGCCATGTGGCCATCCGTCTGACATATGCGTAATAGAAAAATTATCGATAGTTAATGGGATATAATCTCTATTTTCGTTGTTAAAATAAGAATAATTAAATATGAGAATTAGGTAAAACAAGGTTGTGTAAATGAAATATTGATATTTTATTATCAATATATCATTTACACAATCTTGTTTAATTAAACATAGCTACAGTGGCGGAACTACAATGAACGAGACCCGCAACGAGGAGGGCCCAAATCCTATTTGTCTTTACTTTCTTTACGCTTTTTTAAATGAGAATTAGGTAAAACAAGGTTGTGTAAATGAAATATTGATATTTTATTATCAATATTTTCATTTACACAACCTTGTTTAATTAAACATAGCTACAGTGGCGGAACTACAATGCACGGGACCCGCAACGAGGAGGGCCCAAATCCTCTTTGTCTTTACTTTCTTTACGCTTTTTTTAAATTACCAGCATAATACATAATAAACAATAAAATACATATATTTATATATATATATAATAGTACAATAAAAATTAAATGCACCATGAAAAGAGTGAAACATTCATCGAATGAGAACATTGCGGCTATAGTAGCAGCAGCCAAAAATATGGAAATAAAAGATCTGATTAGAGATATTGCAAATTTAAAATAACTACATAAAAATTTATTTTTTAGTGATAGGGGCCTGAATAATATTTTGCGGGGGCCAAAGAATTTAAGTTTCGCTACTGCATAGTTCGTATGAGAATTTAGTCAGAATTATATAAAATGTTCAGCAATTAATAAAAAAAACAAAATTAGGAAAAATAAATTTATAATTTTTCAATAAAAATTTTTTCACAAAAGCATAGTTCTTATGAGAATTTAGTCAGAATTATATAAAATGTTCAGCAATTAATAAAAAAACAAAATTAGGAAAAATATATTTATAATTTTTCAATAAAAATGTTTTCACCTTCGTTTCTTGTAAATTTACTTGAATTACTTGAAACATTATTGCTTTAAATCTCTCAAAATATTCTATATATTTTTCCGTAATATTCTTTCTTTCTCTATATTCTACACTGATATGGAATTTTCAGAATTTTATGCAATGGAATGATAATTAAATGTTTATTGCATATGTTATTTTCTCGATAAGTATAATACTGTGCTAATTTTCCATTATTTCATTTATTATGTGTTTATTTTATTTTAATTTCTAAATAATTGAAGTATATATATAATTTGAGTAAAAACTGTTTGATTTTTAATATATAAAAAGAATTTAAAATATAAAATTCTATAAAATCTTCTATAAAAAAGTGAAATTATAATACTGTTTTATGGAATTTGAATTACTAAATGATCAAAAAAAACAGAAAATTCAATTTAAATTGCAGATGTGATTATTCATTATATGATTATCCTGGATAATCAATTCCCAGGATAATCCATAAAATACTCAAAATATCAGAATTATGTACAATATGCATTTAATATTAAAAAATAAATAAATTTCATTCATATATTCAAATGTTCTATTATTTCTATTGGTATATATATAGTTTTCATTGGCCTATATATACAGGATGTCCATAAAAGATTTGACCATAACAAATATTTAATATTATAACAATAACAATATTTTTTTTAACATAATAATCACATATCATTTCTAGTATGTTACAAAGAAACTCCAAAAGTTTTATCTGATATATTCGTTTATTGCAGAAATTGCTTATAAGAGGCACTGACATCGACAGAAAACGGTGTCTACCATAGAGAAAGCACAGTGTGTAGGAATCCAGCTGATCTTTCTATAAGAATTGGCTCTGTGGAAGGATCTATATTCATTTTGCCACTTATAGATGAATATTTTTGGGAGTCAGTCTGATTGGCCATGAAGAAATTCTTTCACTTGCCAAAACAAAATCACCAATCACTGTTCAGAGGAAGTGGACTGTTGCTTTTGTAGCTGATGTGATGCCATTTGTACAGATTTTGATGGGGGTTCAAAGATAAGTTACTTCTGATTTCTTCTACTGTCTTATCTGATGTGCTGGGGCCGCCCACTCTTCTTCTTTTCCATTATCAATCCAGTCTCCAAAAAGATTTTCATCCAGACATTAATCAACCTTTTATCTGAAGATTGTTTACTGTAAGTTAACCTGTATCTCCTCTGAACAATGATTGGTGATTCTGTTTTGGCAAGCCATATAACAGACTGTGCTTTCTCTATGGTAGATACCATCTTTTGTTCTGTCAATGCCAGTGTATCTTATGAGTAGTTTCTGTAATAAATGAATATATCAGATAAAACTTTTGGAGTTTCTTTGTAACACAATAAAAATGATATATGATTATGTTATTAAGTTCAAAAGTTATTAAATATTGATATGGTACAAATCTTTTATGGACACCCTGTATATAGGGTAAAGAAAAATGTTTGTTGTAAAATTTTGTGCACTAATAGGTAACATCGAAATAAGTCAAAAATATCAATGAACATATGGTCTTAACAGCAGCATTCTAAATCTAACTAATCGCAATTGAGCAAGCAAAGAACCCATTGCTTGCATTGCTCTCGATTGTGATTGGCTAGCTTTAAAGGGTTTAAAATATTGTTGTTTAGACCACATGTCCATTGACATTTTTGACTTGTTTTGATGCTCCCTATCAGTATGTAAAACTTTATGACAAAGTTTTTTTCACACTGTATATATAGTAGTTATATTTGTTTTAAATATATACATATACATATTTGAGAGAAATAAAATTAAAATATCTTATTCTTAAAATAGCAAAATGAAAATTTGCAATAAAGGTTTTAAACTTTAGTTATAGTGAGATTAATTGTTACTAAATGAATAATAATATTTTTTATTAAAGTAACTCACATTGATAGAGATGAAATTATACAATTGCAATATATGCCACTTTCCAATATCAGAAGTTGTACTTTTGTTGCTTCAATACAAATCTTGGAAGACTGACAATTCTAATCAGTTTTCATTTGCATAGAACTATAGCATTATATGATTGCTGATCAAGAATGCTTGGATTTGAATTCTGAAATACAAAATAATTAGTCTATAACATGGACTCTTTACACTCAATGAAAAATAATATCATTTCAAGAAATCCTAAGAAAAGTAAATTATTTTTAGAAATATTCTATTCATTTAACTATCATCCAGGGATATGATGAAAACATACATTGGCTAGAAATGAATCATTTTATCAGAAGTTATCAAATATGAGATTTTTTTGAGTTTGTAACAATCATAACATTTTAACTGAATTAGTGTAATTTCCTTTAAATCATACTAATTTTCCACAATAAAAAATACAGTAGACTCCCATTATCTGACCCTATCAGACCTGACTTTAGGTCAGATAAATGAATAACTAATTAATCTTCAAAAATATATGCAAAATACTATTTATAAATTGTAGATTAAATAAAATATATATATATGTTGTATATAAAAGTTTATTAAACGAAATCAGTAACCTTCATTTGTCTTTTTGATTTAAATTCAATTTTTGAAGGAAAATCAAATTTTATTTTTCATAATCATTCATATCAATGATAAATGAATTATCTTTCTTTTTGATCCATCTTAATCACAGTTTTAAACATTTTTTGTTTCCTTCCAAATGATTTATTCTTTTTTTATTCATTTTTCTCTCCACTTAGAGCTCAACAAAAATATGGCCAGTTAAATACATTATTAATTTCACATTATAATGTATTTGTTATTGTGGGTTTTAATATATTTCATATGATAAATCATGATCAAAACAGTTTGAAACATTATAATAGATAATCTGTTACCTGATGTTTTATAGGCTCTAGATATATCTGTAACAGATATATCCTATTTATGATACCATGGTTTGCTTAGATCATGCTTTTGACATCCTGACTTAGGGCTTAAGTGCAAAGAACACATTTCATGTAAATATTTATTCATTTTTTGTTTTTATTTTTATATGAATAAAAAAATTTAAATGTACTTATGATAGTGATATAATCTGTTAATTCTGTGATTGGTATATGCAATTCAATGGGTTTGAGACCAATTGAATTGTAACACACAATACTCTGATATATGACTGACCCAATACTCTGATGTAAGGAAAGTATTTTTTTTTTTTTGTCTGATTCTTGTAATTCTGTGTTCTTTACATTTATTAAGATAATATATATCTTAGTAACATTAGTAGTGAGAAATCCATAAATTTTTGGCATTTATAACTTATGAACATTCCCAACTTATGACAACTGAGACTTACTTCGAGATAAGTTGACGATTAACAGTATTTATTTGCATTGCTATTTTATGATTAAAGTTAATGAACAATTTAAATATTGATTTATTAAACAGAATTGGCTATTGAATGCTACAATCATTTAAATAACATGCCACAATCACTTGTTTGTTATCATGGCATTCATTCAGCATTTATTTCACATCAGAATTTTTATTTTACGTCCTCCCCATGGAAAATGTGATAGCACTCTACATAATATCTTTGATTTTCACCTAGTACAGTGTAGCAAAAATTTCAAATCTAAATTGTTCAGTCCTCAGTAGTCCAATTTCAACTAATTTCTTTTTTTGTTTGATTTGTATTCCTGAGATCTTTATGTCTACAGTGAAAAAAATTTATTTGGGTGTACTGTTGCTCCCTCATTTGGATATAACATGCATTTAGAAAATTTGGTAAAATATCAACAGTTATATAGCCTAAACTGCTGGAACAATGCTGATGGTACTGGTCTTAAGAGATGCATAAGAAGCTAAATCAAATGGAGTCTATCATTTTAGATTTTGAATATTTTCAATGATTCTTGAGATATTTGCATATTTATCTAACCACTCAAATTTTTTTCACACTTTCAGGTCCTTTACCCCAAAATTATTGCTAGAAACATGATCCTAACATACTTATATGATTCTCTATCCAATTTGGGTGGTTTAAATGCTTTGTCTTAATGACTGTTGAGCTAGATGCTAAAATATCTTATATACTTTATACTTTATCATACTTCATCTTTATCTCATTCTTGTACTCATACTTTATCTTCATTCTCTCATTCATTAGCACACTCATATGATATCATTTCTCACTTCCTCACAGTGCAAAGTTAGAACGAATGCAATAATAGTAATTATAACGAGCTAAATCAAATGGAGTCTATCATTTTAGATTTTGAATATTTTCAATGATTCTTGAGATACTTGCATATTTATCTAACCACTCAAATTTTTTGCACACTTTCAGGTCCTTTACCCCAAAATTATTGATAGAAACATGATCCTAACACACTTATATGATTCTCTATCCAATTTGGGTGGTTTAAATGCTTTGTCATAATGACTGTTGAGCTAGATGCTAAAATATCTTATGACATACTTTATCATACTTCATCTTTATCTCATTCTTATACTCATACTTTATCTTCATTCTCTCATTCATTAGCACACTCATATGATATCATTTCTCACTTGCTCACTGTGCAAAGTCGCGGATTAGAACGAATGCAATAATAGTAATTATAACCAAACCTAACGGTTCTCACGACTCTGCAAATTCCAGAGTTCGGCCTGAGCTCAGGTCTTAAACTAAGTTCTAACTTAAAACTAAATAACTTCAAAACAATCTAACAACAATCTAACGTCTAACCGGAAAAACAAAACCGGAAATTAGAACTAGAAGTAACGAATAAGTTTAGATTGAAAACGATGTTAGAACTTACACTAATAAGTTGAAGAAATTCTCAAACAAGTTAAATAACAAAAAATATAAATTTATTAGACTCGAAAACACTTATAAAAGTGTTAATAAATGCTTTATTGAAACTATAATAAAGCAACAATCAAATAATCAACAAAACTTGTTTAATTCAATTCTAATATCCAAAAATCCAATTAGTCACAAGAAATAAACTAACCTAACGGTTCTCACGACTCTGCAAATTCCAGAGTTCGGCCTGAGCTCAGGTCTTAAACTAAGTTCTAACTTAAAACTAAATAACTTCAAAACAATCTAACAACAATCTAACGTCTAACCGGAAAAACATAACCGGAAATTAGAACTAGAAGTAACGAATAAGTTTAGATTGAAAACGATGTTAGAACTTACACTAATAAGTTGAAGAAATTCTCAAACAAGTTAAATAACAAAAAATATAAATTTATTAGACTCGAAAACACTTATAAAAGTGTTAATAAATGCTTTATTGAAACTATAATAAAGCAACAATCAAATAATCAACAAAACTTGTTTAATTCAATTCTAATATCCAAAAATCCAATTAGTCACAAGAAATAAACCTTAAATATTGTTTAACTTTTAATACCTCCACCTCTGATACAAACTTCAAACAATAGTCGATCTCTACAAGAACTCAAATGTCACTCACCAATTTTACATCTGGAAATTCAACACCTCTGGTTATCAAACAACACCTCAATTGGCTGGTAGGATGCGTCCACTACGTCTGGAAATTCAGCACCTCAATCGGCTTGTCGACTGCGTTGATAAATTGTCACTTTCACCAATTCTACGTCTGGAAATTCAGCACCTCAATAAACTTGTCGATTGCGTCGTTCTTTTATACTCGAGTGATGAAACTCAAAAACTTGTCGATTGCGTCGCCTTTTATACGCGAGTGACGAACAGCACAACGTGTCGGTTGCGTCGTCTTTTATACTCTCGAGTGACGAACACAGCCGCACTCGCTCATTTACATACTTATACGTAACAAGTTTAAAGTTGTCATGCTTGTCGATTGCGTCGTCCTTTTTATACAGAGTGACGAACGCCGCCGCACTCGCTCATTTACATACTTATACGTAACAAGTTTAAAGTTGTTAATTTACAGAGTACATTTACATACTTATACGTAACAAGTTCAAAGTTTTAGTTTACAGAGTATTTATATGTCATTCTGAACCGCTCTTCCGATCTGAGCTTAGAGTAATTCATTCATGTCATCATCTTTACAGTTTAATTTATATATCGAAAAAAACACTGATACGGATCATTCTAGTTCAAAGTTATTAGTTTACAGAGTAATTCAATCATGTCATTATCTTACAATTAATTTATCTACCCAGAGTAATTCATTCATGTCAATATCTTTACAATTAATTTATATATCGAATACAGAGTATTACATTTATGTCATTCTGAACCGCTCTTCCGATCTGAGCTTAGAGTAATTCATTCATGTCATCATCTTTACAGTTTAATTTATATATCGAAAAAAACACCGATACGGATCATTCTTATTTTCACATATCAGTTCAGTGGTAATGTTATGTAGATAAGATGACATCATTAACCAGAATAGCTCTTCGGAGACGGGTTCCAATCAACAATCAAATAATCAACAAAACTTGTTTAATTCAATTCTAATATCCAAAAATCCAATTATTAACAAGAAATAAACCTTAAATATTGCTTAACCTTTAATACCTCCACCTCTAATACAAACTTCAAACAATAGTCGATCTCTACAAGAACTCAAATGTCACTCACCAATTTTACATCTGGAAATTCAACATCTCTGGTTATCAAACAACACCTCAATTGGCTGGTAGGATGCATCCACTAGGTTCCAATTCCATATCACGTGATTGCCAACTACAACGGAGAAGGTGGAAGTTAACTTAACGTTTAAACTAAAATATAATACGGGTTCCGATTCCGTATCACGTGATTGCCAACTACGACGGAGAAGGTGGAAGTTAACTTAACATTTAAACTAAAATATAATACAGTTAGCATATAAGAAAATAACAATAAATACTTATAAACGATAAATAACGATAATCAAAGTTAACTTCCTCACAACTGTTTCTCACCCAGACCATATTCTCATAATGCTATTTCAAATAGCAATTCAAATTGATATCCCTTTTGAAATGCCTCACTCACACACAGCATATCCAGCCTATACTTGTACATCACATTCACCAGCTGTTGTTCAATTTCTTCATCTTGTTCTTCATACTTCTGTTTCCATAGTACTTATCAATCTTTCGATCCATGCATAGCATATATATCTTAATTTATTTGATATTTTGAAAATTCAGTATGTATTCATCACGAAAGGATTTAGTTATAAATAATATAATGTAATAGAGGCTGTTTCCTGTTAAGCTGCTAATTTTATATGATTTCTTATTTTTGGCTATTTATAGAAAGTCAGAATTACAAACAATCCAGAAAATCAATGAAGCACATCATGAAAAGGCATTGGCCCAGAGAAATGAACAAATTTTATTTATATTATCTATTAAAATTTTTATATGAAAAATATGTGGATAACAAAATTGAATAATAATGTTAACTTTGCTTTTTTATATTCTTAATAATAGAGTCATTTTTGTGATATTTTTATATTTATGTTTTCCTATTCATTTATAAAGATTAAAAGGATAGACTTTTGTGTTGTTTATGAACCTTTTCATAAATTTTCCAAGTCTACCAGAGATTTGTGAATTACAAAAGGATTAATTTATTGACCATTGTTTTGGCTTTTAAAACAAGTAAATAGTTAACAAACTGTACAAATATTAAAAGATAAAATATTTTAAATTCAAACGTGATACTGCTTTGTTAGGCATATAACTATAAAATGTAAAAATAGACTCAGAACTCACAGCAGTCCCGTAAAAAAGCATTACGGGACTGCTGTGATTGCTGAGTCTATTTTTACATTTTCTAGTTATTTTAAATTCAGATTAATAATTTATTATCCTTCTTCCTGGTATGATAAATTCAACAGAAAAAATTAATAAATGTACAGATATAATTATTTTATAATACAGTGGGTGATCAGTTAACGAACAGTTCAGATAATGAACATTTTTTCAAAAGATTTTTATGTTCAGATAACAAACACCTCACAGAACAAACTGTGGGACCTGTGGACTGACAGAATGACAGGTCAGCGCGATGGCTGCATGGCAAAGCTGTGGTTTAACATTCTGGAGGATCCGGGGGTCCCACTCCTCCAATTTTTCAGGAGGTATCTGGGCCCGGCCCGTTGAAATTCATCCTTCAATCTTCCAGTTGACCCCATCATGGGTGTTGGTCAGCCTGTGATGATGGTGGCTCTGTGTCTATTTTTATCTGGCGGCTCTGTAAGTGGCTGCCGCCAGATAAATATATTTCATGAAGATATTTCGGCTTAACTAACCTAAGGGAATGATAGGCTTAGGCCTTGCGCATTCGTGGACTTATGGGTAAAGGTGGGCTCACATTATGACCGACTTCTATAAGTGGCTTCCGCCAGATAAAAATATTTCATGAAGATATTTCGGCTTAACTAACCTAAGAGAATGATAGGCTTAGGCCTTGCGCATTCATGGACTTATGGGTAAAGGTGGGTTCACATTATGACCCGACTTCACCGATTCGAGTCAGACCAATCACATTACACTGCCGACTGTTGTTGCTATGGAATCATGATGTCGAATCATTCAAGTCGGCCACCGATTCGAGCCAGACCAATCACATTACACTGCCGACTGTTGTTGCTATGGAATCGTAATGTCGAATCATTCAAGTCTGTAGTAGTGTGAACCCACCTTAAAGGAAGAACAGTAGTTTTTCCCAATTAAAATGAACTCAGAGACAATGTATAACAAATCAAAGATTTATTAAAGAAGATGAGAGAAAGATTTTACAATTTTTTGGTCTTAGAATGACACCCATACCAGGTTGAGATCAATAGGCTTGGGGATCTCTACCACGACAATACTATTAATCACTTCCAAAAAATCCTGAAGGAGAGAAAAAAGCAATTGATATTGGACAGATTCTTTATCAGAAAATAAATATATAGATGAAAATGCAAGATTATGTATGTATACAATATATTATTGTTATTACATATAAATAAACAGTAAGAAATTATATAATTTTTTATTTATGTTTTTTTGGGTCTCCAGAACAAATTAATCAAATTCCCATAAAAACCTAGGGTAAATCGATGATTGGTTAACGAACAATTCGGATAATGAACATAGTCTTGGAATGGAATATGTTCGTTAACTGATCACCCACTGTATACCGAACTTTATTTTATTATTTTTATAAATGTATTTTATTAAACAAGGAATCACAAATTCTTAAAGCAGGAATTTAACTGATCACCCACTGTATACCGAACTTTATTTTATTATTTTTATAAATGTATTTTATCATACAAGGAATCACAAATTCTTAAAACAGGAATAACACACTATTTTATTATTAGATATATACTACCTATACTAATAATAATAAAATAGTGTATTTTTTCCGCTTAAAGTGTTTGTGATTTCTTGTATTCCTAAAAGCAGCAGAACTTGCTGGTTTATAAATATTTTATTATATTTTATTATGTTATATAATGTTTATTAATACATGTACAGTCAAACCCCGATAAGACACTCGCTGACTACCAAGAAATTTGGCGGAACAGATCTTCCCTATGTTAATGGAATAGGCAAAGTCCAATAAGACACCATCCGCCAGTATAAATGTCTAAACAAATATTCCTTTTGATATTGTATTTGTCCTCATTAATCCGCCAGGAGCATGTAAGGTGGCTTACATCCTGAAGTTTATCAGTACTGTATATACAGTATTTAAAGCTCTGTGGATTCATTTGTAACTAGTGGCTGGGAGAGATGGGCTGACTGCCAAGAAATTTGGCGGAACAGATCTTCCCTATGTTAATGGAATAGGCAAAGTCCGATAAGACGCCATCCACCAGTATAAACATCTAAACAAATATTCCTTTTGATATTGTATTTGTCCTCATTAATCCGCCAGGAGCATGTAAGGTGGCTTACATCCTGAAGTTCATCAGTATTGTATATACAGTATTTAAAGCTCTGTGGATTCATTTGTAACTAGTGGATGGGAGAGATGGAGTTAATGGTTAATCATGTGTTTCTTTAAGCCTGGTTCACAGCTAGGTTGTAGAAAATTTAAGATCATAAGAACTAGATCGTTTCCATCGTTTATTGCATACCGAGAAAATAAGGATACTGTACAGTAATCTACATACATTGTGTTTTACAGAGAACTCTGAGTTCTCTGTAAAACACAATGTACATCAGGATCAGAACAGCAGATGGACATGTTTTGTATATAGTACTGTACCATATATGTAAAGTATACAGTTTTTTAGAAATGTTAAGTTTGGATGCTAAATATAAATGTATTGTATTTTATTAAATTTAATAAATTCGGAGTTCATTTTCATTTCTATACTACACGTGTTTTGATAAACCGCCAACCTTGTGTATTTTACTAAATTTAATAAATTCGGAGTTCATTTTCATTTCTGTACTACACGTGTTTTTGATAAACCGCCAACCTTCATTAGCGCCAAAATTGTACTCGAACGGATGGTGGCGTCTTATCAAGGTTTGATTGTATATTGATTTTATTGCTATAAATCAGGGTTGCCCAATTTATCTGTTATTGTGATCAACTTTTATATATTAAATGTAATTAAAAGCTTCTTATTAAGGAAACATCATAGGAATGTATTTGAAGAAACCTCTGTGCTTATATTGCAGGTGCTTCCTCCATTCCATGGAATCAGATATATATATCATCACATATATTCCTTTAGTAAGATATATGTGACAATAATATATCATAGATCTCAATATTTCTTATTGGAATGTGAATGATGTGTTTCCAACAGATAAGCAGAAATTCAGATCATGCTACAATCTACAGAGAAAACTTCTGATCAACTTGTTGGCCATGCCTGCTATAAATGATCAAATTATAATTTCAAATAGCTGAAATTTGATTTAATAGAGCCATCCAACCTATTAATAATTCTAAGGAAGCATGTCATTTGTTATTGAATCATCTTTATTCGATTCAATTATAATTTCAAATAGCTGAAATTTGATTTAATAGAGCCATCCAACCTATTAATAATTTTAAGGAAGCATGTCATTTGTTATTGAATCATCTTTATTCGATTTATTTTTTAGAAACATTAGCAAATATTGCATTTTAAATTTTATTATAATAATAATATAGTAGCTGAAAAAGATTGATTGCTTTAATTGAAAAGCTTTCAATTTTTGGAAATCTAATTTATTAGTGCAGAAGGCAAGGGGAAACTATTGCATTGGATCTTTTAGACTTCCCAAGAATGCTCATGAATCATGGATGTACATAATTAAGATTATGATACACTATGTGCTCCAACTGGCAGTTGGCATTTGTCAGGTTTCGGGCCTGAGAATGTGAAATAGGCTACTGGCAATTGAGATGTATACAATCAGATATCACATGGAATTTCTGATACTGTAAAGACAAAGAAACTATGGAAAATCATTAGACTTGGCATATGAAATGTTCGTAACTATTGTGGAGAAAGAAGCATCCAAGACTACAATTGTTAGGATTTTAAATTTTTGGACCCACTGGAAGGGATAAGGTACTTTAAAAGCAGAATTGGAAATGTCTATTTCTCTGGAAATGAGAATACATCAAGAAATGGAGTAGCCATTATAGTTAACCAAAGCACAAATAATGCAGTCAGTAGCTATGAGGCTGCCAATGACAGAATTATATTCCTTAAACTAAATGCACAACCTGTAAATTTAAATGTTATACAGACATACACTCTCACCAGTGCACATGGTGAGGAAGAATAGATTAATTCTACAAAAAACTAGGAGAGACTTTGAGAAAGCTGCCGAGCAGAGAAATAACTGCTTTAATGAGCAATTTTAATACTAAAATTGGAGATATGAGCAGGGACACTGAACTGCCAGTATGGTGGGTAAGTTTGGATTAGGCTCCAGAAACAAAAGAGGTGAATGCTTACTCCACTTTTGTATCAATTTTTCAAAATGACTCATGAGATCACAATGCCTGATGCGGGCGACCGATGATGACAACAACAATGATAAATCCACTTTTGTATCAATTTTTCAAAATGACTCATGAGATCACAATGCCTGATGCGGGCGACTGATGATGACAACAACAATGATAAATAATAATAATGTAATGTATTAAATAAGTAAATTTACTTACATAATACATTACATTATTATGTAGCCTAAATAAATTTGACTTGAATAAAATTAGATTTACATATGCTTCCATGAATGCAAGTTTTATGTAAATAAGCAAGCTTCTACATATCTGATTTATATTCTTGGAAGCATTATGCAAGTTGAATTTACATAAATTCATACATAATTATTATGGTAAAATTAAACTTATCATCATACATTATATATGCAGGTTTGTGTGTATATGGCTTATATAAAAATAGAAATACTTAACAACTATTATATGATTTAATTATACAATGTATATTTTGATATTATAACATTACTTATAATGATGCTACTAATGATATTTCACTATCAATAATAATGTTATTGTTGCTGTCATTCATTCTTGTAGTGTCGTGACTTAATTACAATATTAATCTATAAAATAATAGTACTGTGCTACATATTAACTATAATGATCATTGAAAAAAATTTGAATGTTAAAATTTTTTATAAAACATTGAATTTTTTAAGGCAGATTTATGTAAATTGGAGAGCATCTAGAATGTAAAATTACCAATCCTTAAAATAATCAGACCTACTCTAATTCTGGTTTCAAATTAATTATTATTTATCTGAAAATTTTAACTGTCGAAATATTTAATATGAATGGAAAATCTGAAGTATCAAATCCATTTAATAAAAAAACTTAAGCAGTCTGAAAATAATATAAAAAATTTCAAAAAGCATTCTTCTCTTTCTCTTCTTCAGATATTTTGATATTTTCAACTGATTTTGAAAAAAACTGTCTGAAAGTGAACGATTTCTTGATTGACATTATTGTTTTATTTTCTCGTAAAGTTTTTGTGATAGATATAGATTTATTTTTCTTACTGAAACAAGCACTTGGCAAGTATTATTTTTATTAGTGATATTATTGCTCTACTCTCTTCTTGTTACTGTTATTGTTAGGGTTTCCACCTGTCCAGTTTTGAATCAAACACCAAATACTGGGAGTAACTGTCCGGTGTCCAGTTCATGTTAAAATGTGGCATTAAATATCAGGTATTTTTATTGGAGGTTCTTCAAACAGGCAAAGTAAATTTTTATTTAAAAAATATGTTTGTCAACCTGTTAGTAGCTGAAAGAATTTGTCAATACTTGCATCAATGAAGATTGTTGCACTTTGTGTTTGTTGTTTTGCTCTTATATGGCCTTATACTTTACCATTTTCTCTCATTTGCTTTCATAACTACGTGGCCATTGGCATGTGCTGTTGTGAATATTGAACTGTAGTATTATTTTATTAAGGTATGACTATTTCAACAAAGTAATTAAAATGTTTTTGTTCTTTGAATGATAATTGGTTAGGAGATGAGAAATATAATTAGAGCTGAACACTATGTAAAGGTCAACTATGCAATGTCTTATGATGAATTCATGGAATATGTGAAAACCAAACCTAAATAAAAATAAACCTATGAGTATTAGTAACTCATTTTTTATTGGTTTGTATATATATATAGAATTGAGTATAAATTGTTCTATAAACAATGACAAATTGTCTCCTGTGTCAATATTATAATTTTGAATCAAAGTGTGTTTCATGTCTGGTAATGTCCGATATTTATTGTAAGGAGATCAGTGGCAACCTTAGTTACTGTGCTCTTGGAATTTCAAGCAGCATAAAATGCTAGTCCAATATTTAATTCCTTGATAAAAAAATTGAAAAACGAAACTCTATATCTAACTGAATAAAAGAAAACAATAAAGAAAATAAATTAACATCAATCAAGACCCCTTATGACTATATTTTACTATTTGGGGACTCATTTGTTTTATATACGAGATCTTTTTACAGGATATAAATTATAGCAAATTTATTGTTTTTAATTATCATATTTACTAATAAATAAATATTAACATATATATTTCTTTAAATTATTGGGAAAATTATTAATAATATTAATTTTATAACTATAGTTCTAAACTATATTATTAAAACTACTTATTTAACATTTATTAACTTTGATCAATGGTAGATATATATAATGTGGAGAATGATTTACAATATATTTTTATAACCTTATAGTTTTATGACATAACAAACAATAAGCACAATCTCCAGCAGTAATTTATTGCTAGTAGTGATTATATGTATTGTCTTAATCATCAAAAAAAAATTGACAGTTCGCTACCGATAACGCTACGATGCCATTTGTTCTATAATAAACAATAACCTTATCGACCTATGAAAGCCAAGTGTTTATGATTTCTTAATTAAAAATGATAGTAATTTTCACTAAAGATAAAAGTTATAAATGTAAAGGAAACAAATAATATTAAAAAGTTTCGAATAATTGTCCTTTTCTATATGATTTTTAATCATTAAATACCGATCACTAGAGGGAGAAACAAGCGAACAACAACAGTAAATGGCGGAAGTTGTCAAAGTTTGTTAATAACTTTCGTTCTCGTTTTGTGAGAATTTATACATATGTGATCGTGAATTGTTTTGTAAATGCGTTAACGATGTCGAAGTTTCATGAATCTGTTCGTGAATTGTTGGAAGGTAAGATCGAATTAATGTTTAATCGAGTATGAATGGTGAATCACATTATTAATTAATTTTTGAATTTCCTCATTAACGTAAAACAATTAAGTCTCTTGTCAAATTACGTAATTACTAAGTTATATTCTGTAAAATAAACGGGAAAAGATGGTATATTATGTATATGTTTTGCTTCTTTGTTGTTGTTTACAAAATGATAGGTATAAGAGGTATCCAATGGAGGTAACTTATAATTGAATAAAATAGCATTTAATATTTTTCTCTACTGTACTTTAGAAACATATAATACTACATTATTAGAATTTATTTTAAAACAAAAATTTGTAATGAAATATTCAGGAAAGAATTTTTGAAATTTACAAAAAGAAAAAAAATGCCTATTTTGACTGATTTAAGTAAATGATAAACAGGTTATGTAAAGACGAAATCAGTTTATTCAATAAAAAATATTAGGCTTATATTACATTTTAATAAATGCATTTGTTTTCAGCATATGTTGTTGGGAAATAATAATTAAAATACACTATTAATTAATTATTTATGGATGAAAAACTGATCACTGCTCTTAAACCATATGCAGAATGGATGCTGCATGAATAAGTAACCATAGTCATCATAAAATCAATATAAATAGTTCACTATAGGTGCCTTGTGAAACTATTTAAGAATACAGTTAGTCCTTGTTAATATCAGGGTTAGATTTCTGATAATTGTTTCTTTAGCTGAAACTAAAAATTTTATAGGATTAATGTTATATGTAATTTATGTTCTTGCAATACTTCCTGGTACCAGAAGAGATGGTATTTAGTAATTTTTTCTATTTAAACATAAGTGTTTTGTTCAAAGATGCAATGAAATAAAACAAATGCATGATTTAATTGTAAACTTTATTTGTAAAATGTTACATAGCAGTTATATATCATGATATAAATGCTTTTTCCCCTGCTAAATTTGACAATAGTGGAATTATTCATTGAATTCATTCATGGCATGAATATATCTGGTTCAAATATGAACCCTTCTTCACTTTAGTCATCTTTTTGTCATGATCACCATAATATTCCTCCTTTTTTTTATTTTCCTTATCTCTTTTTTTCTTCTTTATCCTCTTCATGGTCATCATTCTTCTTTTCCTGATCTTAATTCTTAAAAAACACATTTAAAATCTTCTGAATTACTTTTTTAACTCTGTTTATACATCTCTCTCTAATACTTTACATTGTATATTGTAAATTTTTGCATTCAGTATAACTACATTCAGTCAGGATTGTTTTAAAGGTAAAACTGTTGGTGTTTTTTTAGTGAAATTTGAGGTTTTAAACTGCAGCTTGTCTAATTTTTATGTAAATTTGTGTATAGCTGTTGCTTGTATTAAACTTTGAATTAAATTAATTTTCTCTCTTTTGTGTTAGTTCCAAGAGATTTATAAATTCAGATTATTATGCTTAATATAATTTGTTATAAACACTAAATATGATCTTTTAATTTTTTTAATAGATGTTCAACAGTTTTTAACAATTCTTAATAAAGAAACACTATCAATGGAGACATTATCACGTAAAGAAAGTCTCCTCACAAAATTAAATGCTTTGCAGCAAGATTATCCTCAATTGAATTCAAATGTTCTGTCAAAGTCTTTATCACCAAATCAATTTGGATCAAATGGAGATAAAGAAATTCTTGTCTTGCCTAATCCACCATCTAGTCCTCCACCATATGTTGATATGCAAGGAAATAAAAATACTTCAGGTTCTAATGGTAAGTAGTAATACTTTTCATTGAATGATTTAAATTACATAGTAACAATAATTTGATATTTCTTGACATAACAAACAATAAGCACAATCTCCAGCAGTAATTTATTGCTAGTAGTGATTATAATTGTTTGCAATGTTTGTTCATTTTTACATAAATAACTTTTCTGTTGAATTTTATAGAACCTCCTGATGAAGATTATGAAGTATGTAATAATGACAAAAGCTATTTATCCAAAGAATATTTACCAGAAAATAAATCTCTAAACGACTCTGAAGAAGCTCCTATGGAGGAAGGTATTTTTTATAAATTTAATTTAATACATTTTTATAAATACACGCTTACTTATCCAATCCTGGATTACACAATTTCAAGTTTATTGTAATTTTCTGAATAAAAATAATAATAATAGTTTAATCAAAAATGTTAATTAAAATAATAAAATTTTCCAATTTTAAGCATAAAAATGGCTCTTCTGACAAGATTATGTTACTAATTGTATTTAATCTTACTATTGATAACATTACTATTAATAACATTACTATTAATAGTAGTCTATCACGGTAAAGTTTTGATGATTATTATGTATCTCCGATACAATAATACAATATATGGATTTTTAAACCAACACTCATTCTTTTCATAATTATATCATATCTTTCGGATATTAAATTTAAGATAATATATTGATAATTAAACATCATTTCTGGCTCATTCTTTTCATAATTATATCATATCTTTCGGATATTAAATTTAAGATAATATATTTCATTATATGTTTTGATTATTCCATTTCCGGATTGCAGATTAACTCTAGTTAATTCACAACCTGGATAATCAAAACTCTGTTGTATTTATATTCTTGAAAAATTTTGTAAATTAGAAATGGTGTAGAAAATAGTTTATTATTTTTTTATAAAATGCAAAACCCAATTTTCTTCTATTTAATTACAAAAAAAATCAGAATGCTTTCAGCAATTCCATTTTTGATGGCATGTTTAGAATAAAATATAAAAGAATAGAGTTCTTAATTTGAGTTATATGTGTAATATAAATAATAATTCTTTAAAATAAAGAGTTTAAATAAAATATTAAATTTTATAAATATCAATAAAAAACAAAATTTTTTGATGAATTTAATTTCAAAATGATGATGATAAATTTTATACATTAGATAGATTTTGCCTGTAATAAGTCGTCTTTTTTCTTTAATCCTGATTTTGTACATATGTTGTGTTTTGATTTCTTTTGTCCTTGTTTAATTGCATCCTTCCAAATTATTTTATTTATATTTAAAAATTTTTTGCTTTTTTCTGCATTTATAACAAACAATTAGAAGGACACAACTAGAATTATATTTTAATTCTATTTTTGTCCTTTTCTCTAATTATATCTTTTCACCAAAATAAAATAAAATGATAAATAAATATATTGTTTTGTTTTTGTTATGCAGCTCATGATAAAATTGTTGTAATTCTGTTACTTTTAATTTCCAAGTAATTTTACACAATTCTGACTTGAAGTTGCACCAGATAATCTAAATATAGCATAATTCTATATCATTATCTAAAGAATAGTTACCATTTCCCCCCTTTTTTTTTCTATTTGCCACCAGATAATCTAAATATAGCATAATTCTATATCATTATCTAAAGAATAGTTACCATTTACCCCCTTTTTTTTATATTTATCATGCCAATCTTGTTTTATAAGAACTATTTCTCAGGCAATATTTTTATGGATAATTCTATATAAATTTATTTTTGACATACAAAACATTTTATAAAATTACCCTTCCAGTAAAAATATTTTTTCTTGAAATGCAATTTTGAATGTAATGTATAAAAAGTTCAGTTAAAAGCAAAATTATATCATATTAAAGTGTACCAAGTAATATAAACAAGCCAAATTTACCCCTAATATATTATTTTTGAATTACAATATAATTTAATAATAATTTTTATTAATTAGACTATGATGGCACCATCTGCTATTTAATGATTGAACTTTAATTTTTACTAAATTCCCAAAAATAAAAATTTGTGTTGGCTTGGAATCAAATTGGAAACTTCAAGTTTCTGTCCTGACACCTTAATCATTTAGTGCAGTGTTTCGTGTTTCTCAACCTTTGGATCACAACCCAATATTCAGTCGCATTAAATTTTTAATGCGACTGAATATTACTTTATACTTTATACTTTATACTTTATTTAATGTGTTGGGACGGAACTGGTAAAATACCAAATTAAAAATATAAAATAAATAAATAGACAGTTGTCTTGGAATCAAATTGGAAACTTCAAGTTTCTGTCCTGACACCTTAATCATTTAGTTCAGTGTTTCGTGTTTCTCAACCTTTGGATCACGACCCAATATTCAGTCGCATTAAATTTTTAATGTGTTGCGACGGAACTGGTAAAATACCGAATTAAAAATATAAAATAAATAAATAGACAAAAAAAAATATCTCTTACGTTAATTTCGAAAATTAATTATGAGATTCTGAATAGTATTAATTTCTGGTATGCTAATATCTTAACTTAATTTTGACATTGTGAATGTAACTTAAGTCTATGTGCATATTTGTTCTGCCCATCCTGGTATTCATCGGCATATTCCCCTTCCCAGTTTTGCTAGTTTTGAACTAGTGTATAATTGTCAGAACAGCAATAAGAATAACTTTGTATGTACATTACCGTTTTTTTAAGTAGTCAATGTGTTCATTTAGTGTGTTAAAATTAGTAATTGTATTTTGTAATTTGTCAAAGTGTATGTTTTTGTATTGAAGTATAACAATTACAGTGTATGTTTTTAATTTACAGTTCATGATTATATTTCGTTGTATGTGAGTAATACATCGTAGACCATTGTACTATAAGTTAATCCGAGTACATACAGTATCGTGTTGATATACAGTACTTTTTTTATTTTATATTATAAAATAAACAATTGGGTCGCGGGATCAAAAGGTTGAGAACCATTGAGTTAGACTATCAAGGCAGCCAGCAGATTTTCAATTTTGGGTAGCTTATATCCTAATTCAGAACATTTATCAGACTGGGTTGATATCAGTGCTCCTGAATGGACTAACTTAAATAATCAATTATTAATCTAACAGATAGTGGCACTGTAACATAATTAATAAAAATTATTATTAAATTGCAATTTAGTTCAAATGATTGTAAATTTGGCTTGTCTAAATTATTTGATTGATTTTCATCTAGGTAAATCAGAATTATGATTTGATATCAAAGTTATCATAAGTTATCATCTAGGTAAAATTATTTGATTGATTTTCATCTAGGTAAATCAGAATTATGATTTGATATCAAAGTTATCTATTAATCAGAATTATGATTTGATATCAAAATTATTTCAAAGCTAAGATGGTCAATTCTGCCTTAAAATTTCCAAAAAGAAATTTTAAGGCAGAATTGGCCATCTTAGCTTTGAAATTAAAAATAACAGAATTGTTACAACTTTAATTTGAAACTGTATACACAAAAGAAAACAAAATAAGCCAAAAAGGTTAAAAGTTTATAAAAGGAGCAGAAAAAAATCAAAGAAAAATGATATATGGCATTTCTTATTATGTATATCTATTGAATAGATTTTTGCTTGCATGAAAACTTCTGTGAGATTAATTTAATAACTCTTGTTTTGTTGTTGATATTTATAATTAATTTAGATTTTAAAATGCTAACATTTTTTTTATATTGTTTAATTTATATCATATATATATAATTAAAATTTTGAAAACTACTTTTTTTAACCTCATTTTTTAATTCAAACTTTATTGACTTTAGCATTTTCATCTGCTGGTGAAGATAAAGTTATAGATAATATGTTTTTTAAAGAAATGTCAGTCCTATAGTCCTACATTTTTCTATTTCTAATTTCAAATTGCTCCTCCTTCTGAAGCTATTAATATATTATCAAGAATAATCATAGAAATAGAAAATAAGAATAAATTAGAAATGAATTATCTTTATGATCATTCCTAGTTTATTCTTATTTTCTATTATAATTTTACTATTAAAATGGAATCTTTGAAAGTATAGTAAGTCCTTGTTTAACATTGTCTCAGTTAACAGTTAATGTCAACAGCAAAGATTAAAGATTTTAAGGCAGCTAAATGGAATAATTTTTTTTTTACATTTTTCTTCAGATTAGAGAGAAAAATAAAGAAGCTTATAGTAATTGCAGAAAATAGTATTCGTATAAAATATGATTTACCTTAACTCAAGTGCAAAATATTTGTATAAACAATATATCAATTATATTAAACAGCACATAAGACATTCTCTTGGATTAGCCAGTTCAAAACTCTTCAGCTTTCCAATCAGAGCACTCAGGTTTGTCTTAGAACCCACTCCTTGGAAAATATATATGAAAAGTCTGATCCAGGCTTGTTGATTCCCATCTGTACAATTCAGTAGACCTCCATGAGTATTGGCATCCTGTGATAGAGTCTGAAGTGATAATGCTGTTTAGTAATTAGTGAATGATTAATTTTTTTTAATCCCAATTCTCAATCATGGACATAACACCTATGAATTCTAAAAGCTGTCTTATTAGAAAATAAATCTTTTATCCATAAGACATATGTAACTATTACATAAAATTTTACAATTAAAGTTAAAAATGAAATAATGTTTTTGTTTCATTACATTCCATTAGTGAACAATATGGTAATGTTTACATGAGAGAAATTTTCAGCAATTATCATTTCTAATATCAAAAACTCTAGGAACATAATCCTGACTTATTAAATCAATGGGAATTTTGGTTTCAGTTAATAGAGTGGTGCCTCGCAATTTAACATCCTGCAATTTGTCGGTCTCGCAATTCAACATTTGAGTTTCGCGGGTTGGCGCATGCACGTGCATGGAATTGTGTGATGTCAGTTCTTTTTGGGCTACTTTGTTGTTTGCCCATGTTATTTCTGCGCATGCACATGCATGGAATTGTGTGATGTCATTCACTATTTGTCAGTTCTTTTTGGGCAACTTTGGTGTTTGCCCGTGTTATTTCGTTAATTTTCCATTCTACATTTTTCAGAAAGTAAAAAATTTGTAATTATTATTATCTTTCTTGTGAAATGTAAGTATGGGTTCAAAGAGAACTGACCAGAGGAATAATTCCAAAAAAACACTTGATTGAGCAAAGATATGAAGAAAAAAATTGTAAATAAAGTGCAGAAAGATAGAACAGTTAAAATGTAAATTATTATCTTTTTGAGTGAAATGTAAGTATGGGTTCAAAGAGAACTGACCAGAGGAATAACTCCAAAAAAAACACTTGATTGAGCAAAGATATGAAGAAAAAAATTGTAAATAAAGTGCAGAAAGATAGAACAGTTAAAACGTAACTCGAGTTTGGCATTCCTAGAATAACTGTGGCAACATTTTGCAACAGAGAGAGGATTATGAGTGCTAGGGTGTCTGTTGGGAGACTTCATTCCAACATCCAAGGGCTAATATATTGTGTGTTATGTATAAAAATATAGTGTAGTTTGTAATTCGGTGTGTTATACTATAGTAAAAAACATAAATGTAACTCGAGTTTGGCATTCCTAGAATAACTGTGGCAACGTTTTGCAACAGAGAGAGGATTATGAGTGCTAGGGTGTCTGCTGGGAGACTTCATTCCAACATCCAAGGGCTAATATATTGTGTGTTATGTATAAAAATATAGTGTAGTTTATAATTCGGTGTGTTATACTATAGTAAAAAACATAGTATATTATTTACTTTATTATATATCTCTCTCACCTCACCTGTTAGGGGAGTGAGATGGGGACCGATAACAAATTAATTTATTTTACATAGTCTTATATGGGAAATATTGTACTGCAATTCGACATTACTTCGGCGACGGATTAGTGTCGAATTGCAAGGCATCACTGTATTGTTTTTGTTAAAATTATGATTTTCGGGAATCTAACCCTGATATGAAAAGAGGACCTACTGTACTTTCTAGAATTATCAAATTAAAAAAATAAAGCTTTTTTGTATTTTATTGTATATATTGTACTAATGTATACATTTAATAATTGATTCATATATTTTTTTTAGAATCTCCTGCTGTTTTAGCTTCAGATTTGACCAAATCTGAAAAATGTGGATATCTTGGGAAAAAAGGAAAAGGTAATTTGATTAAATTTAGTTTAATTTTATAGAACATGATATTTCAAGAGACTCAATTAATTTTATTGACTTTTTAAATCTGTAAAAATAATCAGTTAATAAGAAATTATAAATCAAAACTAGCACTACTTTACAGTGGATAAAACAGACAAATCACTGAAGCGCTTTCGAATTTATTAAGTCATCCTCAGCTTTCAAATCGAAGGTATAACATTTTGGAACATAAGAACATTATATAAAATTTAAAATTAAGGAATGGAAAAAACATAGATAATACGTTAAAGTACAACATTACATATACATAAATAAATAATAATTGAAGAACAATACATGTAAATTAACAAAAGGAGGTTACATATAATAAAATAAATATAATTATAAAATTGTGGATGTGGTAGCTAGTTATAATTTACAAAAACCATTTTGCTGGTATATTGACTAGTTGATTGTCATTAATGGTGTAAATTAATGGTGTTTTCTTTCTATATGCTGCAATAACTACTGCAGTCTTAATGTCTTCCGCTTTTTTCCACTGTAAAGTAGTGCTAGTTTTGATTTATAATTTATCATCATCAAGTGGAAGTTCCTTTATAATTTACAAAAACCATTTTGCTGGTATATTGACTAGTTGATTGTCATTAATGGTGTTTTCTTTCTCTATGCTGCGATAACTACTGCAGTCTTAATGTCTTCCGCTTTTTTCCACTGTAAAGTAGTGCTAGTTTTGATTTATAATTTAAGTGGAAGTTTTTTACATTCAAGTGGAAGTTCTGCCTTAGTATTAATCAGTTAATGATGTTAATCAGGTTTTTGTTGTCTAGCAGTTCCTTAAAATTAGTTAAAATTTGCTGGATTTGCCAAATTGTTTGTTCTGAGAATAAAAAACACAACTATTTTTTGTTTTCTATGTGAAATGAAAAAATAATAAAATAGAGAGAGAGAGCATGCTTCATTGAAGACCAAGTATAATTATTTGAAAATAGTTGGATGCAAAAAAATCATCACTTCTGTTTTGAAAATAGAGAGAGAGAGCATGCTTCATTGAAGACCAAGTATAATTATTTGAAAATAGTTGCAAAAAAATCATCACTTCTGTTTTAAAACTTCACATGATATATTACAACAAAAAAAGAACTAAAATAGAATATTTTAATAAGAAATAACATTTTTCTTGGTACATATTATACCTGAAATCATATTTATATATAACCATTGCTCCATATCTAAACTGAATGAATGTCAAATGTCTATTTTGAAGAAGTTTGTCATTTTCACAGTATTAATTTGGAGTTGGACCCTCCTATTTTAGCTACATAATTTCTGAAAGAGCTATATTAACTAAGGTCATTGAGTGAAGGGTCAGATTTTTGGGGAATAATACAAGATCAGTTATTCATTTACATCCTTTAATACAGAGCTATATAGACATTGCTACTCTGGAAAACTCCTATATGGATTAGAAATTGAACATATTTTGGCTTTGTTTACATAAAATGTCAGAATAATTGATAATTGTCACAACAGATGTGTCCAGAACAATTAAAATTGCAATAAAACAATAAATTTTATAAAAATCATTTGACCTATTATTTTATAATTAGGTGCAGATAATTTACTTTGGATACAAAATATAATCACTTGTTAATTATTTTGAATACCTCAGCTTAAAATAATAGGAACCTATGATGTCTGGATACTTTGATAAAGACGATAAACATTTAATGATTGAAAAAAATCTAAAATTTTTATGAAAAAAATAATTGATTGTAATCCTTTAAAACTATTTTCCGTCTTTTTATATGAAATTGATAGAAATTTAATGTAATAATTATAAATTAGCATTACATATACAAACGATTTGTTTAGATAGTGATATCTGGAATAAAAAAAATCTAAAATTTTTATGAAAAAAATAATTGATTGTAATCCTTTAAAACTATTTTCCCGTCTTTTTATATGAAATTGATAGATATTTAATGTAATAATTATAAATTAGCATTACATATACAAACGATTCGTTTAGATAGTGATATCTGGAATTAAGTTGGAAAATTTCCTTTCAAGTTACATTTTTAAAACTTCTAAAATAAAATTATGCTGTGAGTATTTTTTTTATAAAGACACATTCATAATGTAAATTATAAAATTATAATAAATATAACAGTGCCATAGGCATAGTTTAAATGTAAAGTATTAAAAATTTCAAGAAGACAGAAATTTGAGAAAAAAAGAGAAGCTTTCTAAACATCATGTATATAACATTTGATTTGGTAGTTCAGCAGATCATGTTAATGCAAATAGATATATCATGATATATGTAATATTAATAAATAAAATTTTGGTTCAATTGTTGTTTCAGATAAATTTCAGTAATATCTTAATATGAAACATTAAACAAGAGTATAGCTTTTTAGCACTTCCTGTTTTTATCAATCTTTAATACTTAGCTCATGTAATAGGAAAAGTTTTTAACCAATTAAAGCTTTATTACTTTATTCTAAAATATGCATTGACTAAGAGAATACCGATGAGGGTCTCTAAGATAGGCCAAAAATGTTTTAATTGATAAAAAACTTTTCCTGTTACGTGAGCTAAGTAAGTATTAAAGATTAAACAATAGTAGTTCCATAGAACTAAATAATCATTTTTTCTATTTGTTCTTCATTTGGTACTGAATTAAAATCATGGAAAATGCTGAGAATTTAGATCAAACATGGATTATTAAATTCATGTAATAAGTCACAAATTCTGAATTAATTAGTTTAGTTTATACCAATTGTTATTGGTATAAACTAATCAATCAGTCTTTAATTTCATAAAAATTAGAAAAATATATACAATAGTTTTTGTATAATTATCCAATATTGCAAAAAGTTTTAGCAGCTTGCAGTAATCTTTAATTATTCTGCAAAATATCAATTCTTGTCAGATGCAGTTTGGCTGTATATTCATATTGTATATACTCATAGGAATGTTGTATTATTTTGTTGTTGTTTCATATTAATGTATACAAGCTGTAGAATATATGTTTAAAAAAATCTACTTCTAAATATTTAAAAATTATCAAACTCGAAAAAACAAAGCAATGTATACAAGCTGTAGAATATATGTTTAAAAAAATCTACTTCTAAATATTTAAAAATTAGCTTTGTTTTTTCGAGTTTGATAATGCAAATACAGGAAGTTCTTGGTTTAAGAGTTCCCAGATTTATAAGATTTTTCAAATATGAATGTTAATTGCAACAAACAAAAAGCATCTAGGCCTATATACAATACTGTACAGTTAGTTTTGTAACAAACTCCATCTGTTTCAAAATTGGAAAATTCAAAATGATGGCCAAGAAGCAGTAGTGTATCTTTCGGCATATTTTGTAAATAAATTTTATTCCCAAATTGTATCTAAGATAAGCTTTAATGAAAATGAACTAATATCTCTTTCAATTTTTTAATTTTTTGTCAATAGTAATCAAAAATAATAATTTTTTTATGAGAAATTGATGTAAATAAATCATTATTTAATCATAAGTGCAACAAATTCAATAATTTAATTTTATTGTGGTAAAATTGCATTGTTGAAAACAAAACTCCTGATTTTAATATGCTGTCTATGGGAAATTCAGTCTTGGTTTATGAATTCTTTCTTTACAAATAAATTCTAGGGGACCAAATTAACTGAAAGGGGGAACTAACTGTACTATTGAATATTTTATAAATATTTTGAAACAAATTATAAATCAAATTTAGAATATATACATAGCATGCAATATAAATAATTGTCATTATGTTAAAATTCAACAACATTATGCAAATTATTTTCTTTTTTCAGTTTAATGAGAATTCAAACAAAATATTAAATCGTTGTTCTATTTAATATTTAAATCTTCCATTTTGAAATCCTAAGGCTCTCTCTTTAAAATTGTGTGATGATGATAAAGGAACAATGTCACTTTTCTTCTTCACTATGTACAGTATATTATCTAACATTTACATTAAAAGAAAAATTCATTTTAATGGTCGTGAAAACAAAAAAGGCAATTAAAGCCAGGTCCATCAAGAGGGGGTGACATCTGTGACTTTTGTCACGGGCCTAGCATCGAAAAAGGCCCAATCGTTGAGCCTGAAGTGTCACATAACGTGTCCAATAGTTCGCAGCCTGTCAATAGAGCACCTAAGGCAGTCGTACCAAAATAAACCTTTTATATAACATAGTATGTGATGTATAGAATTTGAATTTATTGTTTGCCTTTTTTAAATAAATGCTTAACATTTTATATGTTGTTTGCCTTTAAATAAATGCCTAATGTTTTATATGGCTTTTTTTATTAAACCAAAGTTATACACTTTTTTAAGAAGGGCCTGGACCATA
Organism: Olivierus martensii; assembly: GCA_000484575.1. Lineage (NCBI taxonomy): Eukaryota > Metazoa > Arthropoda > Arachnida > Scorpiones > Buthidae > Olivierus > Olivierus martensii. Next base: position 64,381 of record AYEL01089899.1, on the reverse strand, counting down.
GACTTGTCATGGGCCCGAAAGTTTCTCTCGGTAGCCCTGATTAAAGCAATAGCAAAAGTTAATTCACAAAAACTATAAACTCAAGAAGTTGCATAAACTATCGATGGAATGTTCATATCTCATATACATCTGAACTTTGCACAACACTCAAATATTTCATTGAGTTGATGTTAAAATGGATGCAATAAATCCATCATAAAAGAAAAGGTAAATGTATAGTAAATATTTATGTTTGCATGTGATGAAATTATTTGTTATACAGAAATTTTTACTTTATTAAAACAAGACTTGTTTACTGATCATACTATACAAAAGTTTAAACTGTTTTGTTACAAATTCCACAATAATAGATTTTAACTTATAATGCTTATTGAATGAATGAGATATGTATTAACAAGTTATGGGGATTTTTAAGTTAAGAATATATTTATCAAAGACTACACAAACTTTTTATATGAAAGATATTTAAAATGAAGAGACTATAATCATAATAATCATGTTCTAGAGCAGCAGTCTCAAACTCATTCTCTTCGAAGAATACTAGACATCTTATGTTGGTTAGGGACTAAATTTCAAATGTCTTACAGGAAAAAATATTTTGCATGAGGTACATAAACTGAGCGGTAGTGCAATTTAAATAGTTAATATTATCAATCTTTAAAATGATATGCTTCATGTTCAAAATTATAAAATCGTTTATAAATGATAGCAAATTTCTACTTGTACTTATAAAAATTGTTTTGCTGAATTTCAATACAATTTATAAAAAATACTTTAAAGTGATTTTCAAATTTTCGCGAAAAAAATTTTTTCCGAAATATCTTTTATATATAGGTAGTTATTGATTTACGACCATTTATACTTACATCATACTATCATTAATAAATTTTGTGATTGATCAGAGAGTTTGAGTCCTTGAACAATGATCTGATAGACAATAAGCATTCTTTTTGTATAAAATTCTTGTATTTTTATGTTCATTAAGTTTATCATAATAAAAAGTGGAGTGTAATAATATTGACAGTCTGCAATCCATAAATTTTAAACATTTCTAGTTTACAAGTATTCCAACTTAAGATGGAAGTTGGAGCAGCTAGTCCTGTTGTGGTATATAATCACATCATCACTATCTGTACCGTTTTGATTATAATAAATGATATACTCTTTATTGCAGCCCATAAAAGGGGCCACATGTGCCCTGCGGGAGAATTTCAGACCATTATTTTAGAGAATTATTAGTTAGTATTTTAGTATATTCACAAGCTTAGGAGCTCTTGAAATTAAATTATTGTTATTCTGTATAAATGTTTCAACAATAAATTTATTTCTTCCAGAAAGACTTGGGGGACTTCTGAATCCTTTCCAACGCCGTTGGTGCGCAATAAAAGATGGAATATTGTATTATTTCGAAAGACCTACAGATAAAAGGCAGAAAGGAGAAATTCCATTGGCAGGATACGAAATCAGATTGGCTCCGAATGCAACAAAGGATGTCAACAAACGTAACCTGTGTTTTGAACTGACATGCCCAGGGAAAAAAACATATCAGGTTTGCGTTAATTGAATAAATTTTTAACATATAAAACAAAAAAGTTTCTCTAACTTTTTAATAATTCTCACAATTTTTTGACAGTTTATGGCATCCACACCAAAAGATGTTAAACAATGGGTGGCAGCAGTTGAACGGAATAATAAAATTTCTCCTGATGGTAATTTAAATATTTTATTAGGTTGTTAATTAACTTTAAGCAATTCGCCTATTTAATAAATTTTTAGCTTAGAACTACGAAAAGTAACACTAAAAACTATTTTATCACATAAAAGTGTAATGAGAATGCTGACAGTTTAACTATACTTGTCAAATTTCATAATAAATGCTCTTGCATTCAAAGGGCAAACCATAAAGCTATAACGATTAAAAAAGTTTTTAATCTATTATAGGATCTATTGATAGTGACGAGGATAACATTTACGAAATGGTGGACGAAACAGGAAATCAAACAAAACTGCCAACAAAAGAATTAGATGACAGTGAAAATGAACCATTATATGTGGAAGGAGAATCTTGTGATCAAAATGACTTGTATACTGATGCCGAAAGTACTACCAAGGAGGAATGGGAAAATTTTAATCCTCAGGACTGGTATGTTGGTTTGTGGGATTGTAAAGGAGACGATAAAAACGAGCTGGACTTTTCTCGAGGAGATCTGATTCATATAGTAAGCAAAGAATATGATTCTTGTGCTTGGTGGGTGGGTTATTTGAAAGGTAAAATCGGGCTAGTACCTAAATCCTATTTGATGGAAGCTTATGAAGTCATTTGATATTTTCGTATTTCATATATTTCTTATACTCAGAAAAATATGCAAAATTTTTTAAAATATTGTAAAAATAAAAATTATTGTTCCTATCTAAGGATTTGTTATATTGTATTTTGGAAACCATGTTGAATATTTTAAATTTTAAATAAACATAAGAAAGATATTTTTATTTCTTACAGTGAAGCATTATTTGTTTACTAAAATTTTAAAATGACCAAAAAAATCAATAGCTGCTGAAAATAAAACATGAAGTGTAATAATTAAATGCATATTATCAAAATCAATTTGCTTATTATATAGTAATAAATCTATTTTGATCATTTTAGCATAGATATCCCCAGTGTGTGATATGCGCAAGAAATTTTCGAAGCAATATTTTTTCATCATCATAATATTTTTATGGGGATGTGCATTACCTTTATCGATAGCTGCTGAAAATAAAACATGAAGTGTAATAATTAAATGCATATTATCAAAATCAATTAGATTTATTACTATATAATAAGCAATTTTGATCATTTTAGCATAGATATCCCCAGTGTGTGATATGCGCAAGAAATTTTTGAAGCAATATTTTTTCATTATCATAATATTTTTATGGGGATGTGCATTACCTTTATCAGTAAACTTTTAAATTGCACACCATGATTAAAAAAAATTTGAGAATCTCTGCTCTCTGTCAGATCCCCAATGAGTTCCATATGAGATCAATCTTGACAATAGATGTCGATTATAGATAAGATAATAAATCTTGATTAATAGATGTCGACAATATTGATAATTTTCAATATGCTTGGCTCCCTATAAAATCCCATGATGTTTATAAATTTCATTCAGATCGGGTAACATTATTTTTATACATATACTATATATATATATATATTAAATTAATAGAAATAAGATTTAAAAAGACTAAAAATAGTTTAAATTAGCGAACAGTAATGAGGTTATTTTGGAAAAATAGGATGTTGCACACATTTGTAAACTCTACCATAGATGGTAAAAATAAATTCCATTTAAAACATATATGTGTGTTTTATAACTAGTTAGTAATAAAAATAAAATCAGGTCAGAAATTTTCACGGCGTACTCGCTCGTCACAATAACAATAGAAGTGATATTTTCAAAAATTTTTAATACCAAATCTATGACCTATAAAACTTTCTCCCTCAAATTAACATAAATTTCAAATTAAAAAAAAAAATTTATATTGTTGTTTTGTATCAGACTAAAATATAAATTTATATTTATTTATAGCATATGTTTTTCTACATAATCATGATGCCTCCTGACGTGCTACAACAAAGGTGCTTCCTTATCCTGTCCAGGTGTTTCTCCCTCGCCACGAAAGGCATAACAAAATGTCATTCAAACATGGCTGCAGTTTCATTATTTAAATAAAAAGGTGCTTCCTTATCCTGTCCAGGTGTTTCTCCCTCGCCACGAAAGGCATAACAAAATGCCATTCAATTCAAACATGGCTGCAGTTTGATTATTTAAATAAAAACAAACAAACAATCTGATTGATGTATTAATTTAGTAATTAAATTATGCGAATGGAATGTTAGGTACTACAAGAGTGAATATATGCTCAGCGACGTCTACAAAATGCGACTCTCCTCGATATATATAGAAAATATTTGGTATTTAAATCCCAAAAAAGTAACAATGAAACACTATGCGCAATTATTTATGCATTTAATTTATTCTATGAAGCATTGCTGGATAAATTTTAAACAAAAAATAATTATTGAAATAAATTCAAAAGCCAGACATGATTCATAACCACTTAAATTTTCGTAATGTCAAATAAAAGCAAAATTATTTAAGTAGTAACATATTGACAGATGAAGGGATCCAATTTATCACATTCATAATCGTTCCAGAGAAATCCCATTTCTTGTAACATTTCGGCACAGTTTTGTTCTCCTCCGCTATTATTCGGTTGCTCTTTCCCCCATTTATTAAAACCTGGCGGAAAGGATCTTCCATCTATATATACGAAAGTATCGTTGATCTTCATTACTCCAACCCAACCTCGAATTAACTTCTTAGACTTCAATAGAAGAATCAAATCATCGTGATCTTGATCAGACATTGGCATTGCGACAACAGCATTTTCTTCTTTGCAAGTTGCCTTCGCATCTTCAAAATTTTTGGCGATTCAAAAAGTTTGTATTTTGCTGAAAATATTAATGTGGGAAGTTAAAGATAGCATACAAATAAAAGATGGAAAATGATACGGTTATAAATGCTAAAACATGATATAAAAAAAAAATTAAAAATTATCCTTAACAATCACTTATAAGCTCCAAAAGATTTTTATATATACGGATATAATATATTCATCTACAAGGAACTGCTTAAAATTCTCAAGGAAGTTACAGTTCTCAAGGAAGAATTATTTAAAAAATCAATTCACCGTACGAAATTACAATACTCTAGCAATAGTACGTTTTACTTTTCAGAAATTCGAAAAAATTAAATTCAATTATTTTATAAAATTTTAAAATTGGTTGTTATTTATATTTTTAATATCTCTTTTTTTAATTTTTTCCACTTAAAACGCATAATAATTTATTTCATCCAAATTTTAAAGCAGATAGAAATCGGAAGATACTGGACGGCGTCGTGCTGGACGAAATCGTACAGTGGAAACCGCTCCTAAAAATCGCTACCGTCCAGTGTCTACATGGATTCAACTTTTCTGCCGCCGCAAAATCCGTCGAGATAATATGTACCAATGAAATCCATTATTTTGTGACGTTGAATGGTTGGCAACTTGAGAGTCAAAATGGCGAGATTCTCTGTCATTAAATCCCATCTCTTTAATCAGAATTGCATAGAAACTTTGTTCGTATTTCTTCTTAAAAATATTTTCGATCCAACATTTCCTCTTCCTCGATTTTGTTCCAGTTTCCTTATTTACTGCAGCTAATAGCATCATTTGGTAAACAGCGCGAGCCTTTCGTTGATTAGCATCCATTTTGTTTTACATGAAATGATTTACACGAAATGAATTATAGGGACGGCACTAAGAATCTTGGGGAAAGCGAAGCTTATCGCGACTGTCGGAATCCACAAGTGGAATTGCCCCGCTTTTTTCTGCGACGGTTTTAAACCGTTCCGGTTTTCGCAGTGGATAGTGGGAACCAATCTTAACTCTTTGGGTATAGGGACGGCACTAAGAATCTTGGGGAAAGCGAAGCTTATCGCGACTGTCGGAATCCATAAGTGGAATTGCCCCGCGTTTATCTGCGACGGTTTTTGACCGTTGCGGTTTTCGCAGTGGATAGTGGGAACCAATCTTAACTCTTTGCGTTCGACCTCGTCCTCCCAATGCTCTGACATTATCTAGCAACCAAACTTTCTTTAAAATTTGAAATATAAACTGCATTAATTTATTATTTTTAATAATATTTTAAAGATTGAATTCGATGGTATTATTATTATTTTTTCTTTTCACTTGCCAAATCGATGAACTCTATCAGTCACGCAAAAATTGTAATAAAAATAATGATTACTCCAAGGATATACTATCTAATTCATTTTATATGTCTTTAGATAAAAACTACACTTGTAATAATACATTCTACAATGTTTATTTGATTTTATATTTTAAAGGGAATTTTAAAAAACAATTTATATTATTTTATCATTTTTCTCTACTTTTCGTTTTGTGGAGTTAATCGATTTGGCAAGTGAGCTGCTCATATATATATATAATGTTATATTATGTATCAATAACAATATACATACTGTATATATATATTGTTATTGATTTTAATAATCTTACAGAAATGAATTAATTTGCCAGAAATATAACTGCACTTAGGAGAAATGAGGATTGGAATGCGAAAACTTGAATTTATTTTATTTATAAAAATCTTTCCTTTATGTCTTTTACTTAAGTATAACATGTTTGCAAATCATTATGATTTTATTCTACAATTCTGTATCCTTGAATAACCATTTCAAGGAGAGAGCCGCTATTGGTACCGCCGAATTACCTTCCAGGTGAGCTGATGTCATTGTGACTTGGAGATTTTAAAGTGATATGCCTTTATTTTGAAGTATCTCACCTATTTTCAATAAAATTGTTTTTATTTTCGACAAATTGTTTTTAACCAGTTAGCGAAAATTGTTTTGATATGCTTATTTTTTAATTTATTGTTATCAATTATGTAATTATTAAAAGAAAAATGGATATTTTTTATTAATTACTCGAATTGATTTATATTAAAGGAGATTCACATTGACCAGATTAGTTATTTAATAACACTTTACATTCACTAAATTTCGTAGTTAAAAGGAACTAAAATCGAAGTGTTTAAGAGAGATAATATCATTCAAAACAAACAAATACAGTACATTAGTAATTGTATAGTCATCTGATAATTATTTAGTTTCAAAGAGAAGACATATTTTAAAAGCTGTTACTTCTAGTGGTTTTCTTTACTCCTATACACAATTATGTTTTATATAGAATTCAAGAGATTTTAAATTAAAAATGGGTAGTTTGTGATCTATGAATTTTTGTGTTATACAGTATTATGCAATTTGGCTTGATTTACCTACGAAATATAAAAATTTTCCATTAATTTTTGAATTACAATAACCATCATTTTATTTAATACCATTCTGTTAAAAATTAGTTGCGTATAAAACCATTATATTTTTGTTCAATATCTCTCAATATTTGTCAATTAAGGCATTTACTGTATATAGAAATGATACTTTGATTTTCAGTATTCGTAAATGATTAATTTTAATTGGGTAGAATTTTAAGATTTATATTTTATTTATGATTAATTATACAAAAGGGAAATTTTAGAAGGATATATTTATGAGAAATATAAGGTAGATGCGGAGCCTCTCTTTAATGGAGTTATTAATTTATAAAATTAATTTATTATTATATTAATAAAATAACTTGCTACTTCAAAAAATACTGTATATCGAAAAAATAAAAATATCTATAAAGAATTATTTAGAATATTTATTTGATATATTTTAAATTTGGTAATTAGTTGATACTTAGAAATGAAATCTTAGATGTCAATATTTATTAAAAGATAAAACAGGAAACTGAATCCATAAAATTTTGCTTATTTGTAAAATAATTAGACTTAAATGTCATACATGGGATGATATTTCAGCCGAGAGATAGATATGTCATATAGAATGTAACATTAGCTACTTCATTCTATATATAAAACAGTACAGACGCTTCTCTAGTTATGAACATTCTAATTAAGAACATTCCTACTTACGAACGTGAAATAATATTTTCAAATTTCACGAAATTTCAAAAACTCTTCAATAATTTTAAGCAAAATTATAGCAAACTGCTCTAGTAACTAATATAATGTAAAATTACGCATTTAATTAACATATTACAGTAGTATTTCAAGATGGCGGCAGTTACACTAAAAATTCCTCGCTAAATATTCAGAATTTTTCATTAAAATCTGTAAAATAAACTTTCAATTGGTCCAATTGTGAAATATGTTACAGTATAGAGTATATAAAATTATTTCAATACTTTTGGAGCCAAAATAAAATTTACGTACGAATTATGTTCGTAAGTATAGGAGCGCTTGCAAATTTATATTTATTTACAGATTATATATGCTGTATATATATATTCTTTGCATACTAGTTTTTATATTGCTATAAGCTTGAAACAGATGTTAATTATTTATTATGATTAAACAAAATTTGTACTCATAAATGACGTCACGCGAACGAATAACCGATTCCTTAAGCAAGGCACGAAATGCTAATTATATAAATAGACTACAGTACTCTCAGTATTACTAACTACCAAGTATTTAGTATCATATGCCACATGCCACTAATATTTTCTATAATATAGGAAATGAATTGGAATGTCCAAGATTATGTTGTTTTCATGAATAATTAATATTTAGGAAGGTACTAAAAGACTTGTACAATAGTAAAATAGATGAAACTGTGAATGTGGTACACTTCAGAAGTGAAAGGTTACCATGCCTCTTCAGCAAATAAATAACTTATGAGGTCGGAGTTCGTCTATATCATAAATAATGATTGAAATTTTTTAAAGATGTAAAAAATAGTTATAGATTAATAATGCAAATATAGTTTTACTTATTTCTGTTATACTAATTAAATTAATTAATAAATGCATTAGTATTAATTATATCACATATCTTAAGAATTATATTAAATTTTGTATGATAATAATCATAATAAAAAATCTGTTATAGTTTTATCTAAATTTATTAATTTTTTTTAATATAAAGTTGAATAGGCCTATGTTATTAACATATATAATATGTTTTTTTATCTTGTTTGCAGATAGGTTTACATTATACATTCTCGTGTATAGTATCATATCCTGCTAAACTACATTAGTCATCATTAACAAATATATTTCGAGCGAAGAAAACAAAAATGGATATTTTCACCCCATCCAAAAATGAATAAACATAAACAAAAGTATAAAAATAATAAAATATCAGAAAATATACGTCTTAAGATTTAAATGCAATATCAATTGAGACTGAAATTTATTTTTCTATATAAATTTTACATCAAAGGTGATATTAATAATGGCAAAGCAATTTTTATGTCTTTACTTTTTGCATTTTCTAAATTTTCTTTACATCAGTCTTTCAGTCTTCGAATAAAATATAATTATTTATTTTTTAATGACAAATACAGGTAGCCTCGATTTACGCTATCTCGAATTATATATTAGTTCGAATTCAAAACTTTGTAATTTGAGATAAAATTATAAACTACTTTCTGAAAGTTTCCATCAACTTCTCAATGACAGCGGGAGACATACTCAGGTGGTCCCTTTTGTTCTATTTACAGAAGCTTCTAGAAGCGCATAGAAATGTAAACCATGTGTATAAATAACAAAATATATAAGAATACAAATTTCGTAATTTGTGGGTTAATTATATTATTATTTATTATATATATATATCATGATAAAATACATGTAATACAATACTCATAGATAATAATAATATAACATTTTAAGTACTTTTCTTAAAAATATTATTATATATTTATTTCATGATTGACTTCTGCAAAATATATTATAAACTTCCGAATTTTATTCTTTGTTTCGGAGTAGCTACACAACACGACTAACATTTGTAAAGTTACTGATGCAGTTTAAGATAGAGTCTATTATCAGATATAACATAAACAATGTCGATATATATTTTTTCTTGTACGTCGATGAAACGCATCTGTAAAGTTTATTTTCATTAAAAGAATAAAATTAATCAATAACAATAAAAGTTTTGAAGTATTTATATTTATTTTCTTACTATTTTCCCCTATCACTTAGATATCTAAATAAGATATCCTAATCTCTTAAACTAATTATTTTTTGCACTATAACGAAAGATTAGTATTTTGTAATAAATTTATTTAATTATTACTCATTATTATTATTACATATTTTTTTTATATATGTCACGCCTTAAATTTTGAGAATAAATTAAAAAACGAATAATATGCATATTACTAATATTTATTTATTTTATTTAATTACTCATTTATTAAAATAAAATGGACAATAATATGAATCACTAAATTTTAAATTTCTGTGACAAAGAATTAACAAAGTTCCTCTGTCATGTTTTCTCATCACCAGTAACAGGTTGCTAGGTCTATAAATAGTTGATAAACAGTGACAACACTAAAGTTTCTTCATAATAAAGCCACATTTGAAGAAAGAAATTATAGATTTTATATCCTGAAAAATATAGATTGGATCAAAACAATAAACTTCTTCATATTTCTTAATAGATGGAAACTTCAATTTCAGCTAATATAACTCGTAAGTAAAAATGCATGTTTGAAAAGTAAATTTAGTTAATAATTTCTTAAATAAATATTTTTCCCATTTTAATGCATGTTAAATTTCAGAAACTTTTAAGAGATGTTCTGTATGTCAATATTTTAACAGTATCGATAATCTATACGGTACATGGGCATGCAAGCAAATCAAAGAATTTTTTGCAGAATGTGTTACAAAGAGGATAACTCCTAGTCTCGCTTCTTTGTGAACATTTGTCAACCGATCGTTTATCGCTGTGGCGGGTGATAGTAGCCGAATTCTCTCAATCGTCTTTCTGTATGTCAATATTTTAACAGTATCGATAATCTATACGGTACATGGGCATGCAAGCAATGCAAAGAATTTTTTGCAGAATGTGTTACAAAGAGGATAACTCCTTTTTGTACAGTAAACGGAGAATGTTATCTGTTGCAAAACAACTTAAATGAATGCATATTTTGTAGATTAAATAAATGCTATGATGCAGGAATGAAAGCTGAATTGATTGAATGTAAGTATAATTTATAAATGATTCGAAATTTATTATAAATTTCTTCAATATCATATACGTATAATGATTATCAGAATAATATTGTGCTACTTCATAAATTTTTCAGATTACTGCACAGAATTTAATATTGATAAATCATATTACACTAAAGTTGATCTCGAAGTACGAAAATTTTATTTTTCATACATTATGTTTTATAGTCATATTAATGAAATTTATGCATATTTATATTTATAGAAGAGATTCACATTAGAAGGTCGATGTATAATTGAAGATTTCAGAGAAAGTGCTCGATACATGGAACAAAGTTATTATAAATGGCTATTTTCTCTGGAAAATTATAATATATTGCCAAAAAGTAGTCAAGTAAGTTAAAAATTTATTAGTGATAAAAAATTTTATATATTGTTAGCTGAATATAATTTATGATAAGTTTAACTGAATGTTTTTTGTTTTCTCAATTTGCTTCTTTTTGAAAGACTGCATTTGAATAGAGGAATCAGCATTTTCAGTATAAATTAACAGTCATGAATGTCATGAATTGCAAATCTGATTTCTTATTCGTTATATAGTTTTCTCTTTCAGAAAAGTACAACTATTAGATGTATGAGCAGTGTAACATGCTGTACTGTATTTTATATTTTAAAAAATGATTATTGTAGTAATAATTTAAACGTTAATTATTTAATTCGCATCCTTGCTTGATTAGCTGAGATCTCAATAAAGTGGCACTATATACTTGAAAATTGAAATTGAAAATTTGTTTTATAAGAAACTTCAAATTGAACATTTCAAGTGCCTGTCAGAATTCATGTGGATGGACTTGATTCCGTACACATTTCAAATTTTTAAGAAAAGTTTTGGTTCGGTCCATTGAAGCCCACCATTCAATTTCCTGGTTAATCCAACTTGGGGTAATCATATTTCGGACGTATTTTTCGTTCTCTTATGCCGCTTTCCATACTGTTTCATACTAAGTGACGGATTTTAATATCCACTACGGGCCGTCAACAGTTTCTAATGGAGTTAACCAGCAGATGGAGAATAGGGTTAGATCAACCGGGCTCTGATCTTTTCTGAAAAACTTTTGAAGGTCTGAAAACCTGAGAATAAAATCTGGATCCGCTAGAGTGGAAGCAGACCACGTTTCTACTGCTGCTTTTCGGCTGACAATTGTCATTTCTGGAGAAAAACTCAATTATCTCTTTCCAGAAATGAAGTTTCAGTCTTTTTTCGGTCATTTGATTAAGTTAGTTATAGTTAAACTGCCAAATCATACAGTGGATAGTTTTTTTCCCACTTCCGAACTGACCTACAATACGCAAAGTTGAATAATACTTGTAATGAGATCAACTCGAAAATTGAAGGATAAAACTCAAAAATGTCGGGCCTTCAGCTCTCCAGAAAATCTGGATCTATTGAACATGGAATTGAACCCGATTTCAAGGTGATATGCTTTAACATGCAGTCATTCAGCCGACTCTTTTCTCATAAAATAGTTCCAAGCATTCAGTTTCCTACAAAAAATTTTTGCCGTACCATTCATTTCATAAATTAATTTCACAGGAAATTTTTAAAATATATTGAACTTAGTCTTTCATTTTCAAAAACATCAACTAAATTTCATCATTTATTTTTGCTTCTGAAGGGATTTTTTTTTTCATATTTTACGCCCCCTTTCCAATCAGGGAGATTACTAAGGGGACGGAGCCAGTTCCAACAATGGGCTGCACCCACACTCGTGGAGGGAAACCGGATGGTGAAGGATGGGGATCACCAGGCCAGGCCCAGTACCCCGAAAAAATCTGGGACCAGATCCGGTACGCGAACTCGGGTCCTCCTGCGTGGCACGCCGATTACATTACCACGCAGTCGGCCGGATTTTAAGCAGGTCATTAGAATCTTTTTGGGTCCTCCTGCGTGGCACGCCGATTACATTACCACGCAGTCGGCCGGATTTTAAGCAGGAGGTCATTAGAATCTTTTAGCAGCGTGAAGCATTGATGAATATTAGCTGATGATTTTGAAATAATTCCATCGTTAGGCTAGGTTATGTTAGTTAAGCCGACATATTACAATTGGAATAGCGTCTATGTTGCGGCGGTCATTTTTAGAGTCCACGACAGTTGGCCAACACCGACCAGCCTGTGATGTTAACCAGAAGGTTGAAGAATGGGGTTCAAAGATCTGGCACTAAATCCTTCCTAGAAAATTGGAAGTGTGGATCCGGTTTTGAGCCACAGTCATTTAAAGTGATAAACGAATACTTTATCACGCGACCATCAAGTCGAAAGCAATTCCATCGAATTCAGACTCGCAAATCATTAATCCCTATTGTCATTCAATCTAATCTTTTTCACACCATTTCTCTCTATTCAATTTAAAATCAGCTCTAATTCACATTGCCTTCTAAAGTTGTGTTAATGAATGGAACAATAAAACAGTTAACAATAATATGTAGAGCCTATTGACGCTTTGAAAAGCTCTGTCTTTTCATGTTTGATAGAATGATTATATAAGCAAACCAACCAGCGAAAACTTTTGAATTTAAGAATATAGATCCAGTTTTTATTGGACTGATGGCCCCGAAATAAAACTTTGACTTCGACTTGAAGCATCCGGGTTCCGTTCTTCTATACTTTTTATGTAGTATCCGGATTTAGCTACCAGCTAACGAGGTCAGGATCAGGAATATAGCTATCCTATGATGGGCTGTATGAAATCCGCCCTTAGTAATCTCTAAGTGAAAGTGGCAAAAACAAAAAAATAAAATATTCAATAATTATAAAAATGAACGATTATATTCTACTGTTGAAAATGTAAAAAAAAAAGGTCAATTATTTTAAAGTAGTCATTAAAATAGGTCAAAAAGTACTGATGGGACATCTTACCTAGTAAACAGTTCTGAAATTTTATAAATATTAATATTTATATTGTATATTATAATTATAATACAAAGCGTAAGATTATTCTTCGACCTTTTTAAATATAATCTGTTAATATTGGATATGTATTACAATTATAGATTATGACAAAATTAATCATAAGAAAAACAAAATAAAAAAAAAATCATACATTTTTCTACTAGCTTTTCATATAATTTTATCAAAAGTCTTAATAACTTTTAGCAAATAATTTAACAAAATTTGAATAATTTTTTAATAAAAATTAAATACAATCTAAAATCTAATTAGTTTTCTTAATGAAAATCTAATGTTTTCTTAATGAATTCATTAAGAAAACTAATTAGATACTAGAACTATAACTACGGGTGGGCTAGGGTGGGCCATGGCCAATGCATTGAAAGTTCTGGCCCATGTGCTGGCCTATCCTGAATATATAACCCGAAACGTAAAATTAAAAACCGCAAGACCTTATTGTATTTTTAATTAATTTAAATTTAAAATTTTCTTTGATAATTTTTGTATAATAATCTGTTCGGCCAATATAGAAAACTGCTAAAAAGTTAATAAATTTATGGAAGCATGACAATTTCCAGATGCTTCTTTCATATAACTAGAATTCAGTCATATATTCTTGTTAAATATGTATAAAAATATTATTGATATAATTAATTTATATACCGGTATATTAACAAATATGCATATCATTATAATAAGCATAATTATCTTTAAATATTATTAAATATTGTATAGTTATATTATTGTATTATAATATATAAATATTAGAGAAATTTTTGCATTGTCTAGGATATTTAATCTCGGGATTGAACGAATTATAATCCCAAGATTTCATGTTTATAACGTTTATCAGAAAACATAATTACTCTCCTTTACTTACTTTATTATTATTTATTATTTTATATATTTTATTATACTCTCCTTTATAATTATTAAAGTTAAAATATAGTATATTGCAGAATGGGATAATTTGGATCGGCGGATAATTCGGACCATTCAAAATAGCTATTTTCGTTTCTAAAAATTCCTGACAACCTCTTGCTTTTCTACATATACAGCGATTATGTGAGTGATGTATCGCATATCATATATTAAAAATTTATTCTTTTTCTTAATCAACTTTTATTTCAGAAGTTTGAGTATAAAGCGTCTGGTATTTTAATATTGAGTTTTTTAAAAATTATTCCTTATAAGCAGGTAATGCAATATTTTTATTTTAGATTTACAATGAAACTAGTATAATTTCTCTGTTCATATCCTATGTATCAAAAATAGTGTAGGAAAGAAAAAAATTTCGCAAGAAATACAGTATATGGTACTGTAATTTTAATAGTTAAATGTTTTATTAATGAATCTGAATAAATATGATAAAATGATTTTTCTAAATATAAATACGTTAAGAGATTAAGAAGTATTATTTTTAGTCATATTTTTTAATTCGTATGGCCGCGGTAGAAGAGTGCTGTTCTTCCATTCTGTGTGAATTCCATTCTCTGTGGAATCCGGGTGGAAGCACAGCATCCACCCGGATTTCCCAGGGTGGAATTCCTAACTCTCATACCTTCAATTTTTAAAGAGGGGTTTGGACCCTAATCGTTGAATCCCATTTTCCACCTGATGGCTAACCCATTAGAGAGTCGGCCGGATTGGCCGCGTGGAAACGCTTCGGCTTTCCACTCTGGAGGACCCGGGTTCGAGTCTCAGGTCCCACCCCTTGATAAGTTTTAATGGGGTCCGGGCCCGGCCCGTCGATCCCCATCCTCCACAATCCGAGACCCCTCCGCAGGGGTGGGCAGCCTGTGGAAGGGCTTGTTTCGCCCAGCCCCTCCGCAGGGATGGGCAGCCTGTGGAAGGGCTTGTTTCGCCCCGCCTCCGCAGGGGTGGGCAGCCTGTGGAAGGGCTTGTTTCGCCCCGTCTCCGCAGGGGTGGGCAGCCTGTGGAAGGGCTTGTTTCGTCCCGTCACATAGTATTCTACTAGAATGGGGCCCGGCCCGTCGATCCCCGTCCTCCACCATCTGGCTGACCCCTCCGCAGGGGGGCGTCGATCCCCGTCCTCCACAATCCGGCTGACCCCTCCGCAGGGGTGTATCCTGTGGAAGGGCTTGTTTCGCCCCGGCCACTTAGTATTCTCCCTGAATGGAAAGTGGCGTCATCTGTTAACAATAAAAACCCATTAGAGATGTGAGTGGTCCGTGATCGTCATGGAAATGCCCCACAATTTAATACCCACAGGGTGGAAAACTGCTTTTCCTGATTGATAAAATATCCACTCTCGTATATTGTAAGATGCGTAGTTTCAATAAATTAGGTAGATCATTTATTAGATCTATTTATTTATTTATTTATTTATTTATTTAAATAAAGATTAGAGGGCTTACTCGTTGGTGTTACCCTTAGAAGTTTAAAAGAAGTGAGAAGAATTAAGATAGTCCAGGACAGATTATAGAGTCCCACCATAGGAAGTGTGGTAAGCCACTAGGGAAGAAACTACAATTGATATTATACGGAAGTTAAAAACCGACAAAATTACATATTCACATGAAAAAAATTTCGGGTAAAGTATAAACCAGTCTAAGAAGAAGTGTTAGCTCCTACAGTCAGGAGACAGGCAATCCGAACAGAAGCCTCCAGGAACAAAGCTGATGCCAGAGAAAATCCACTGCAGTCAGAAGCAAAGAGGAGGTTGCTGTAGAAAGGATTAATCCAGTGGTCTTTATATCAAGTTGTCTTCAATAGCACACTATAAATCATTGTACAAGTTGCAGTCACTCCTGATTCAGTAACACAACTGTTGAGGATGGAGTAGAAAGGATTTTTTTATTCTCAGTACAAAAATATACAGCCGAAGCCGGTTATTAGGTTAAGTTAGGATATTTCGCCGATATCCTCATGGGATATTCTGTATCTGGAGGCGGCCACTTATAGAACCCATCACAGGCTGGACAGCATTCATGATGGGGTCCAACCAGATGGTTGAAGGATGGGGTTCAACGGGCCGGGCCCGGTCCGGTTATTAGGGAGTCGGATATAAGAGAAATAGGATATAACGGACAAATGCGTCCGGTTCCAGCGAAAAACCGATGTTTTATGTGTATTTTTCGTCGGATATAATGAATTCGGAAATAATAGAAAATTCGGCTATAAGGGCGATAATTTTTCATTCTGCTGTCTTCTCCCTTGTGATGACTTAGGCGCGGTTTCCACTGTACGATTTCGTCCAGCACGACGCCGTCCAGTAGCTTCCGATTTCGGACAGCAAAATGTTTACGTGCTCACATAGGCCGTATAACGGATCCGTAACTTTTAAAACGTCATGTCGAAGCAGCGAATAACAAATGTTGTAAAAATAAACCAATCAAATACGCGCGCTCACCTCGAATGTCTCCAGCACAGAAACTTCGAAAACCAGAAAAAAAGATTGGGATACTGGACAGACCAGGCTGTATAATATTAATTGACATATGGAGGAATATGTCAGCGAAATTCGTAAAGTGAAACGTAATCGGCCTATTTGCATTAAGATGGGACCACCTGTGGGACAAAATTGGAACTAACGAGTTAATCTACATTTACGGAGTTGCTAGTGTATTCGAGATTTAATCCTCTATTTAGATATTCCCGTTTAAGTTAAACCGGTTTAACTGTAATCTATATTACCTAATGCCAGTGTAGAAAGGGTATAATACTCCAGGTTTATGAGATTAAATGACAAGATTTCCACTCATTGCTAAAAGTCGGGTTTACGTGTGGGCGAGAAGCGCGGCGTCGCGTGGCGCCATCTGTATACATTAGAAAATTAGAACCGGCATCGGGTCCAGTCGCGCCGCGGTCAGATTGTTTTAGATCATGTAGTTCTGTCGGTGGGCGGCGAATCTTCAATTCTCTAATGTATAGTTTTTGGAGTGAATCTTTAACATAACGGAATTGTCGATTCGTATTTTATACATTAGTCGGTGGGCGGCGAATCTTCAATTCTCTATACTGATGGCGCCACGCGACGCCGCGCTTCTCTCCCACACGTAAGCCCGACTTTTACCCACTCATTTATATGAGCGAATAATATCTAATGTTAATTATTTCCCATTTTATATATACCGCAGTTCAATACAAAATCCATAACCGGTAATCGAATAATTACACAATTCAAATAACCGATATTCGGATAAAACCGAAATAACAACCCTAGTTGTAAATTCGTCAATGTTTACTTTGCCCACCCGACGACACGCCGATTATTGTGCATTCGGATATTATGGACATCGCTTATAAGGGACAAAAAAGTGCAGGTCCCATCGATTCCCCTATAACCGGCTTCGGTTGTACTTCTTTTGTTAGTCGGTATTAATAGTCTACTATATTTTGATAAGAAATATATTTTGATGAGAGTTATTCTGTCTGTCTATTCAGAATATTTATGGGAATTTGGAAAACTTGAAAATTTCCATTTATTTCTATGTTAAATCAAATAAAATGCATAGAAGCAAATTCTCTACATTAAAGAAAGTTATCATATTTTTAAAAAATTAATTTCAATTGTAACACTGCATTTAAATCAATAATTTTATTTTATAGATATGCTTTTATTTTTCAAATTTATGTAATCAAAATAATTTATTCTAATTATGTGGATATTATTGATTGTATTATAACTAACCGTTAGAAAAATAATATTTCAAGTATTAAAACTGTAAATCCTAAGAATTATGTAATTATTATTTAATATTATATTAAAGTAATTTTGAATATTATTCAATATTATAATTACATATAAAATTCCTTATAAGTTAAAAATACAAGTGCTCCTCTAGATATGAACATTCGTACTTGTGAACGTGCAATTTCAATTTCAAATTTCGTGAAATTTCAAAAACTCTTCAATAATTTTATGTAATATGAAAGTTGTTAGAGCAACTTGCATATTACATAAAATTATTGAAGAGTTGCTCTAGCAACCAAGGTAATGTAAAATTTCATCCTCAGTTATCACATTACCGCAGTATTTTAAGATGGTAGCAATTACACCAAAATTCCTCGCTTTATATTCGAAATTTCTCATTAAAATCTGTGGGAAAAACTTTTAATTGGTCCAATTGGGAAATATATTACAATATAAAGTAATAAATTTATTTCAGTACTTTTGGAGCAAAAATAATAACAGTATACGAGTTACGAACAATCCAATTTAAGAACAGAACTTACATATGAATTGTTTCTAACTAAACGAGCGTCTGTATCATCCAAGTTATGTCGGAATTTTTTTTAGTTTCTTCCCACTCTGAAATGGCACTAAGAGGCAGTATGTCGGAATATCACACAATCATAAAAATCTCTATTATTTATTTTTAATAAACATTGTTTTGTAATTTTATCAAGAAAAATTGGCAACAATTATATAAGCATATAATTAATTGTATTAATTTTGTGTTAAATAAATCACATTTTAAATAAAACAATTATTGTTTGCTTGAACATATTATGTAATAGATAATTCATAATAAATTTTTCAAGATTTTCATTGCTGGATTTAAACGAGAAGAAATTATTAACAACTTAACATGACCGAATATCATTTTATCCCTCTTTTTTATTTTAGATCCATGTTACAAATCATATCATTTTTATTTCCCTAAATGGATGATATGGACTCTTTCCTTCGTAGGCTATTTACCGAAATACTGTAAAAACGAAGATCTGTAATTGTAATTTTCCACTTCTATAAATGATGTATTGATGTGTTGTTATCAAAGATTTTATAACTTACAATATAGGAAGATACAAGTTTTCCTTCAAATGGCTTTAAGGCAAAGTATTTTACCTGATTTAAATTTTAATAAAAGAGCTATACTTAATAGAAAAATTATTTACTTTTTCAGGATAAGCTACTTGATAGAACAGCATTAAAAGGAACTATACTGGAATATATACAACGTTCGCTTCATGTTCATGATGTAATAAGATCAGTGAGGTGTTTCTTTCGTCCAAGTGATTGCCATGTTCCCTTTATTAGACAATTCACAGAGTGCATTCTGGATTTCACTCGGCTTTGTAGATACGTCACACCCGATGAAAAAGCATTTTTTAAATTCAAATTAAAACTATCAATGGGTCATGGTGAGTTAAAAAAATCTTAATAAAAATATTAAGGGAATAAAGCTGTGTTAAGTATTCCTGCATGCTGGACATTAAATTTATTCAATGCTTTTAAGAATATTCGAATTTTATTTTTCTTTAGTTAAACTGCATTAATTTATACCTGGATTTATATTAAGACCTAAGATCTAATCATTATTATGTTATAAAATTGTATTTTTTTATTTTGCAACATTACGTAATGCATGCAATATTTGTACAGTATTTTATGATTTCGTATTATTGTTATTTCACCTAAAATCTTTGAAGTCATTAATCACTTCATTGCAAATCTAAATCAATACATCGTTTACTTTGCGGGAGTAATATGAATTTTATCTAATGAAAAACATCTCTTACTTGTTAGATAATTCCACACTGCTCCCGAAAAATCTCTCATTAATCACTTCATTGCAAATCTAAATCAATACATCGTTTACTTTGCGGGAGTAATATGGATTTTATCTAATGAAAAACATCTCTTATTTGTTAGATAATTCCACACTGCTCCAGAAAAAAATCTTTTTCTCCTTTTTCATGTCGCTATTCAACTAAAGATTATTAAGCAGCGAGAATATTCAATTATTCATCCACCTACTGCCCACAACCGTAATAAGGTAGTAAGACGAAGGAGCCGATCAGATCCCTCTTAAATAAATCTGATAATATGAGGTCTGGAATTGAACCCGAGTTCCGGAAGAAAATTAATCATACTTCCACTCGGAAAACTTGGCATAGCATGCTCTTAACTATAGGTGATTGTAAGGTATATCATGAGTTTCTGTCGTCACATAATAGGTAAATCAAGGTACAAGCAAGGTAAAACAGACCTACAAGAGACAATATTGTTACTTGTACTCTCTCGCCAATAATGTTGGAAATGAAATACTTTTCTAATTGTTGTCATCCATTAAAGGCATTACGGAGAGTAATTAGATTCATTAGCCTAGGCAGTTATGCTTGTTGCATTTTATGACAGGAGATAGACACATGCATTGCTAAATGAATAAAATCGCAAACTATTGTATTTGTATGTGAAGAAAGAATTATACTTGTTTGGGAGTAGCAGATATAGGAAAAGATGATCATATTTGCCATGCGAATTTTATAATATAAACAGAGCAACCTATGGAAGATGCTTAAATATTTATAAATGGCTCTAATTACTGTTGCCTATTTATCACAATACATAAAACATATTGTTATCGTTAACTTTAAAATACGACATTTCTGAAGCTTGCGCCTATTGCAACTTTTGAAGTTCTCGCAAAGATCTTTCATTTGTCACTTAACTCATCGGTATGTAAATTTGGACAATTTTAAGTATTTTTCTTTATATTTTGTTTCATAAACAATTATAGAACCACATTAAATATGCACAAGAGTATGTACTATTATTATTATGTAAATCTTTTAATATAGTCTTATAAATTAATTAAAATATGATAAAAATTTAAGTATTTAATTAAAATTAAATTATTTAATATTTCTATTTTTAAACGAAATCTTAGATGTTCACATTCAAGAGAACATACCTGTTAATCTATTGCAAGAAAAACTAGAAAATATGGAAAAAATATTGTTGCATACGTACAATTGCGGTTATTCAAAAATATTCGAAGAAATAGATGATTTTTATATTAATTCATTAAGGTATTTTTATTATATAAATTCATTATTAATTTTAATTTAATAGATTAATAATATTCTAATCGAATATTGCATCTTTTCTTTACAGAAAAAATTCAAATTATAAATTTGTAAGAGATGAGAATGCATATAAGATTTCTGTTAGACAAAGAGTAAGTAGCGAATTTTCAGATGACGAATATGCTTCATTAAAATCCTTCAAAAGTGATGAAAGACCGATTTTTAAAGATAACAATTCATATAAAATAAATCATTTTATAGAGAAAACAAACAAATGCAGTCTATTAAACAAGCAATGCCTATTACCACAAATATCAGTAAAATTGCCATCCGAAAATTTTGCAGAATTTCTTTCTAAAAAACGTAATGAAAAAAATACTCATAGAAAAGGCGTTAACAGTAATAAAATTGTAACTTTTTCTGATGAAACGATTCATGAAGCAGAAAAATCGAAATTTCGTGAAGAAATCGTAGTAAAGAGTCCATTTAATACAATTTCATCGAAGAATCAGTTAGAAAATAAAAGTAATTCTCAATCTTTGCAACATAATAGCTTTAATTTCAAAAAAAGTATATATTACGAAGGATTGGCATTAAAATTGAAAAAAGAAATTCAACTATCAAAAAATCAAGTTTCTGATAATGGAGTAGGTACCAGTAACGAGAAAAAAGATTCTGAATCAAAGAAAATTAATTTTAATGAAACTATATTATTAGATGGGGAAAAGAATATTAAAAATATTTTAAACACTCCTATTAAATGGAGAATGAAATCGATTTTAAACAATAAGCGTGTTATATCAAATGAGAAAAACGTAAATGAAGAAAAACATATTGTTTGCAAGAAATATTCTATTAAGAATTCGCCAAAAACCTAAGTTTAAATAAAATTATTCAGCGAATTGATTAATCATATATAGATTCATATACAGTATGAATTTAATTAAATTCATGAAAACATTTCGTAGTAAATAATTTTGGTATTGTTATGTGGTTTATGATTAGTTAACAGTATATATCCAATTTACTGAAAAAATATATTTTTATATATGAAAACTTATTGATTTAAAAATTTTTAAACTAAATAAAGTATCAGGAATTTTTAAAGGTATATATTCATACTTATTCCTTTTTTGTATTTTTAATATTATCTTTATTAGAATATAGTTACTGTATTTAGAATGCAAAATAAAATTAAATATTTTTGAAATTTAAGAAACCCGCGTGATAAAGCTGTGGCTTATTACCCTGGAGGATCCGGGTTCAAATCCGGATCCCACACCTCCAGTTTTTCAAGAGGAGTCTGGAGCCGGCCGTTTAATCCCATCCTTTAACCATCCGATTGATCCCATCATGGGTGTTGGCCAGCCAGTGACAGGCTCTATAAGTGGCCGCCGCCAGATATAATATATCCTTCGTGCGATATGGCGGCTTAACCAAACCAAACCGAAATTTAAAAATCATACGAATCAATTAATTATTAAAAATATATGAATTAAAAAGAATTAAATGGATAAATCGGGATTCAAAATATCATTCTTATATCTTAATTTTTTGTAAATTATATTAATTTATATTTTATGCAATAATTTAAAGTTTGATAATATTTTTCACCTATTGCATAATATAAATAACACATTATTTCTAACGATAGTTTTATGAATAGCTACTAAATGAATGATAAGGCTAAATGCTATAAACACATATTTCCTCAATAATCCAGCAGGATGGCGGCGTGGAAAACCAATTGCTCACCATATTTGAAGAATCAGGTTCAATTCTTGTTCCGCCTACATAGCTTTCAGAAGAAATCTATTGAACACATCTCTAATTTTTCAAGAGGGTTCGAGTTCGGCATTGAACACTATCCTTTAGGCTTGAGTGTTGGCAAGCCTGTGATGCTGCCAGATAAAGTATATCTCTTATGCGATATGGCGTCTTCACTACCCTAATTAACCCAATATGGACGAAATATTTCTTCCATTTCTTGGGATTACATCCTTTATAATGAAGCCCATAAGAAATAATAAGATTGTTTATAATATTCACTAGATCTCCAATTCTTCATTTGTTCAACTTATATCTCTAAGATTGTCATTTGTAAAATTTTAGATGAAATGCTAATAGTTCGTAATAACTAAAGGCCTATTCCGCACTTCTATATAAAAATTTCCCCCTTAATCAATTTTAATAAAACTCAATACACATGTTCAAGTTAACGGATAAAGTACATATGCTCATAATGGTTTTCCAAAAATTCTGTGGGGGATCATTGTGCAATTGAAAAATATAACATTTTTTAAAAAGTTTAATAATTTAAATATTAAAAATGTATATTCGTTATGAATTATTTTACAACCTATAGCAAAAGTAATTGACTCTCTCAAAAATTTCCCAAGAGAGATTGCTGGAGTATGAAGAGGAACTTCTGAAAGTTGTTAAAAAGTACAGAAGAATATGTAGTGATATAAACAGAATTTAATATTGTTTATCTGTTTATATGTGTCTGATTTCAATTTATTAAATCAAATTATTAAAAATAATAATTATTTTTTAGTATAAAGATAATACAGCAAATATTTAAAAATCAGTGGCTAACAATGTTATGCCAAGATATTGCCCCTGCAGGCGAATTAAAAAATCATTTCTAGTTTCCATTCCTGTCTATGCTACGCTCAAGGTTAAGCTGCTGTAAGAGGGGAGTGGAAACAATTTAACCAAATTGTCGCCGCGCATTTGCCACTGACTGTTTATGATCGCGCATTTTTTCGTCCGCGCGGATTAAGTGGAAACAAGCCTTTACTTTTCTATAAGCAGTTCTACTGACAGATTAGCTTTCAAGAAGTTATGCTGATTTTACGCATCTGAAACAGTAAATTATAGTGTTGGTTTTTTGCCACCGGGAAACGATTGCTTTCAAGAAGTTATGCTGATTTTACGCATCTGAAACAGTAAATTATAGTGTTGGTTTTTGATTGCCACCGGGAAACGATCCAGATTTTAACTTAGAGACTCGGATTGATTCCGAGCCTCTAAGTTGTATTGTGAAGTTACATTTATTGGTGTTCCACCAAATAAGTATTTCACCTTTGGAATATTTATTCGATGGGGTCCAGGTCCAACCCACGATTTCTGTTATTTACAATCCAATTGTATCCTCTATAAGTATGGATTTGATACGGTTATCGTGTGACATGTTTTCCCACCATTAGAGTGATAAAATATATTGGAAAGTGGCGTCATCTATCGATAAAAAATTATTGATAATTATTCAAAAATTGTAATTAAATGATTAATCAAAACAAGATTCCATCCATTTATTTTCTTTAATTATGTATTCTTATACTGATCTTGAAACTAAATATTAAAAATCCAATAATATTTTTATCTCTGTTTTCATTTATGAATCATATTTCTCTTGGGCTATAAAGTGCAAAACTAACAAATGCGTAATATTAAATAAATTAAAATATAAATTAATTACTTTTTATTCCATACATTAATTAAAGAAATAATAAAAATTTTCAAAGAATAAGTTTTCAGTTAGGGTAAAAGGAAAATACATATATTTGTAAGAAACAGATAAAAGAGAACAGTAATTTCATTATTTAAAAAAAAAACAAAAAAATTTCACCTCACAAAAAATATTCATGCATCATATTTTTTAAATATTTTATAACCTGAAGTTTAAAATTTTTTATACTTGGGGGCGAGAACATTTTTTCGCTATAAGTGCAGTTAACGTAATGGTTAAACATTAATTTCCGAACTAAGAAGAAGAGTTAATAATTAACTGAAAATACTAATATATTGTTAAGGTAAGTTAATGTGATATAAAATAATGATTTTCTTTAGCAATTTTAAAATAAATTCTTAATTTTATAAAAGAAAGAATATAAGTATTATCTTGATTAATGAAGATAGAGATGGATGTCGTTAATAAGTGGTGGGGAAAATCAGGTTAGTTGAAAAATTGTTTATATTCATTCGATGCAAATTGATGAATACAGAAATATTACATATCTCTTTTAGTGACGAATAAATTGAAATAATGAAATATTTAAATTAAAAAAAATGATAAATTCAAATAATTGATGAATTAAGATCTACAGTATATTGATTTGATAAGAAGCTCGATTAAGTGAATCTCATTTGAGAGTTATGTATAAATAATCATGAGATTAATATACCGTATTGAATGTATAAATATATTAAAATGATTCTTCTTTTTTAGCTGCTTCAGAAGTACAAAACTGTAAAGTTTGCGGAGATGATTCGGAAGTAAACGATGATTTAAAAGAGTATTTATGTTATGCATGTAGAAATAATTTCATTCTCTGCGTGAAAAAAATATCTACTCCAATTTGTGAAAAAGAAAACGGATTATGTGAAATTTCAGGAAGAAACATTTGTTGTTTCTGTCGTATGAATAAATGTTACGATATAGGGATGAAAGCTGATTTTGGTAAGAAATATTTTTTGGCTATAATTTGTATAATGATTTTAAGGTATTCGCATAATTTATTCAATATATTATTTTTGAAATGAATTGAAAGAAATTTTTGAAACTAGTTAAATTATTTATAGTTTTCGGTTTATAAAATACAATAATTGCAAAATCGTACATAGTATTATATTTAATAAATTATAATACGCGCAAAACTATAGAAGTATGATTTGATTTTATATCGATTTTAATAATAATTTTTATAAACAAGAATCTTGTTTTGAGTTCTATCGCTCGTCAGCTGGATTGGTGTTTTATTATTCCGTAAACAGTTTTTTTTGATTCCATTCAGTAATTGAGACATATACCAAAAATAAAGGGGGAACCAGTAATCTTACTTAAGAGCATTTTTATTGAGGGTGAGCGCAAAGATACTGTAATACTGAATTCTAATGCGATAGAATTTCAAACTAGATTCTTGCCGTTTTATATACTAATTTATCATATTTAAATTTTTCCTAATACAAGATGTTGAAAACTATGAAAAGATTAGACAAACTAAAATAATAGAGGTAAATATAATTATTGCTATTTATAAAAATATTGAATTTCGATGTTTAGTAATTTTTTTTTTTTTTGTACAGGGACCTATGCCTTCAGAAGAGCAGCAGAAGTACATAATGTACTTCAGAAGTACTGTTTATAAATCGGAGCAAATCTTTTATAGATGGCTTGAACATGTACCTGGATTTTCAGACTTAAGTGAAAACGATAAGGTAGATTTTGTAATTTGTTAAAGTGTAATTTTTCTATTTTTAAATATGAGCAAAGCAAAAATTGAAGAATATATAAAATTATAAATATAACGTTGAGCATAAATATTAATAATTTTTTTATAAAAGAATGAAATCAATTCTTCTTTATATTTTTTAGGCAATCTTAAGAAAAAAATATGTAGGGGGAGCAGTAATATTGGAGCTAGTCGAAAGATCCTTATACGTTCATGATGTTATACGACTCCACAATTCGTTTTTAGATCCTTATAAAATTTTTGACAAAAATTTGAGAAGTTTCGGTATAAATCTGTTGCTATTAATCCGTGATATTAGAGCTCTTTCTTCGACTATGGATTACTACATTATGAAACTTCAGCTAATACTCAGAGATGGTAAGTGGAGAATTGAAACTTTTTTAATTTTTAATATTTTATATATTAAAATTTTTTTCTATTGTCCAAATAGATATTTTGTTCCCGAAAATTCAACCAAACCTTTATGAAGTATTAATAAAGACGAATGACTTAAAAGATCAATTTATAAATACAATAGTAATGAGAGGAATGAATTTCGAAGGAAGTGCTTATTTTGAAACAATCAAAGGAATAAAGTTAAATATTTTCATAAGTTTAGTTTGTAGTTCCGAAATTTATTTAAAAACGAAAATTTATTTATTTATTTTAATTTAGAGAGAATGAAGAATTCATTGATTTAATAAAAGGTTTTAAATCTCCTGCCGTGGAAATAAGGTTGAATGCTCATGCATACATTTGATGAACTATTAAAACTTTGCAGTAAGTTTTTTTTTTTTAAATGTATTATAAACATGTTTTCTGGAAATTTTCATTTTATTTTTATTTCAGAATATGAAGATTATATAAAAAGAATGGAAAGGACCTGTTATAATTTATGGCTTTTCATTTTCAATTAATCTGTTAAGTTTTAACTTGATACAGATTTTAGAAAATAATAATACAAGAAATACTGTAATTTATAGAATAAATATTTTTGCATTTCTGTCTAGCAATCTTTAATCTGTTCATAATTTTAATAAAATGACAAAAACAAAATATGAAACGTTTCGGTTTTTTAATAAAATGACCAAAATATGAAACGTTTCTGTTTATGGTTAGATTTTAAACATGAATGATTTCGAAACATGCTGTTCTGGCTAATTTTACAGAGAATATTTTTCGTATGCCGTATTTTGATTTAAAATATGGCTAATACATTTTACTTTTCACGAAAACCAATCTTTTGTCTCTTTTTAAAAAATTTATCAATTAATTGAATATTAATTGAAGTTTACATTTTTTTGTTTGTAACTTTTGAACTATAATAAAATTTTGACAACGTATATAATTGAAATAGTCTTCGAAATGATTTTTGAATTGAATTTTTATCTGGACACATTAGTCTCAAATCACTTTATGGTTTAACTTGTAGGCTTATATAATATATATAATGTAGTCTTCGTAATATTATCGATGTAATTTCTTGCACATTTCTTGCTTTTGTATTTTTCGATTTTTATGTATGTTCTCTCTTAAACAGTAGTAAATATTTTTGCATTTCTGTCTAGCAATCTTTAATCTGTTCATAATTTTAATAAAATGACCAAAATATGAAACGTTTCTGTTTATGGTTAGATTTTAAACATGAATGATTTCGAAACATGCTGTTCTGGCTAATTTTACAGAGAATATTTTTCGTATACCGTATTTTGATTTAAAATATGGCTAATACATTTTACTTTTCACGAAAACCAATCTTTTGTCTCTTTTTAAAAAATTTATCAATTAATTGAATATTAATTGAAGTTTACATTTTTTTGTTTGTAACTTTTGAACTATAATAAAATTTTGACAACGTATATAATTGAAATAGTCTTCGAAATGATTTTTGAATTGAATTTTTATCTGGACACATTAGTCTCAAATCACTTTATGGTTTAACTTGTAGGCTTATATAATATATATAATGTAGTATTCGTAATATTATCGATGTAATTTCTTGCACATATTTTTCGATTTTTATTTATGTTCTCTCTTAAACAATAGAGCCGCGACTGCCAAACTTTGATCAGAAAAATCTTGCCAACTTAACTGGTCTATTCAACTCGCCAGATAAAGAATATCCCATGAGGATATGGCGGCGTAACAAAACTAACCTAACCTTAAACAGTAGAGCCGCGACTGCCAAACTTTGATCAGAAAAATCTTGCAAACCTGGTCTATTCAACCGTTGTTTTAGAATAATCATTGCTGAAGTTTGCATTTATTGATGATACGTAGCACCATCTGTTAACTTTTTACACTTTATAGATTGTTGAGTTTATTTTAAAAAGTTTATTCTAAAAACTCATTGAATAGCCTAAGATCATATAATCAGATTGGATCCTGTGTTGTTCAGCTGTTGTAATATTGTCCTTTAATCTCTTAAACGATAAAACATACGATCCAAAATATAAGATAATTTCATTCAAGAAGTATAAATGACTATTATTAATATTTTAGATAAAGTTTTATCTAATGAATGCGTTACAAGTGCTCCTCTAGTTACAAACATTCGCACTTACAAATGTGGAATTTTCAAATTTCACGAAATTTTAAAAACTTCATTAATTTTAAACAATACATTAGTTGTGAGGGCATTTTGCTGTAATAATTAAAATCTCGTGAGGAAAGTTTAAAAAGTTTAATCCTCTAATTTCTGCGACAACGAAAACTTTTTGCCGTTATTAATAATTAAAAAATTAAGGAATAAAATTAAAAATTGTAATTTCCCTAAAAAGACAAAAGTCACAGGTGGCGCTATAACTTAATAATGGCCGCCATCTAATGGTCCAGTATCATTGTTCAGTGTACGAGTTCGTGGAGTTTATCGAGCGATACTCCAAACTTATAAGATTTCCGCTCATTTATATGACTGGTAATATCTTGTAATATAAAATTAGAGTTAATATACTACGGCAATATTTCAAGATGGCAGAGTTCAATATTTCAAAATGCCCTCGCAACTAATGTATTGTTTAAAATTAATAGAGTTTTTAAAATTTCGTGAAATTTGAAAATTCCACATTTGTAAGTGCGAATGTTTGTAACTAGAGGAGCACTTGTAACGCATTCATTAGATAAAAGTTTATCTAAAATATTAATAATAGTTAAGAATTCCTCTCTATTCGAAATTTTTCATTCAAATCTGTAAAATAAAACTTAATTTTGGTTCAATTTTGAAATATATTACAATAAACAGTATATAAAGTTATTTCAGTACTCTTGGAGCCATAATAAACAGTTATGAACAATGGGTTATGAACAATCCAATTTACGAAAAAATATATATTACAATAAACAGTATATAAAGTTATTTCAGTACTCTTGGAGCCATAATAAACAGTAGTACCTGAGTTATGAACAATCCAATTTACGAAAAAACTAATTTAGCGAATTATGTTCACAAATATATGCGCTCCTCTAATTATGATAAGGTGACTTGAAATATTAGTTCTATTGGTAATCTCACGATTTTATAATTGAATAAAATATTCGATCTGATTTTATTAAAGCTGTAATTCGATTAGTCTGATGTAATAAGCATTGCAATAAATTCAAGTATGAAATAACAAATGAAATCAATACAAGAAATAATTTTCCAATTAAAAACGTGAATAAAATATTCGATCTGATTTTATTAAAGCTGTAATTCGATTAGTCTGATGTAATAAACATTGCAATAAATTCAATATGAAATAACAAATGAAATCAATACAAGAAATAATTTTTCAATTAAAAAAGCTTTTTCCTGGGAATATACAATGAAAATCGGTAAAATAATCAATTTTCGAGAAGTATAATACGCAGTATCATTGTATTACGAATTTCAATGTTCCTCCATGTAAGGTGGAGTGGGGTAAGTGCGGAGCTGGGGCAAGTGCATTAACGGGCTTTTTTATTAGAAAATAAACAAATTTTGCTAGTTGATATTGTAGTAATCTACTAAAAGTTAATATCAATCTATCGACATAGATATCCACGATGACTGATGAGATTCCAGAATAAAATTCGTTAATGCACTTGTCCCTGCTCAGATTTACCCCATTTCACCTTAGTTTGTTTTTCACATAGCAGTATAAGATCTCGGACGATATAAAACAGGCTTATGGCCTACCTGCGGTCTGTGGAGTGGTTAAGGACAGGTAATGAGACAGACAACGACGACACAGAGACTACGTTTGTAACAACAAACAACTTCCTTTATTGGAGAGAGAGAGAGTATTTACATGATTTAGACCGGACAATTAGGGTCGAAGGACAAATACCTTGAGAGGGCAGTTTTCACTTGTTCTGAGGATCTTCTGCTTTTTGCTCGGGTGTTGGGATTCTCTCTCTGATTGATGCAGATCTTCGTCTTCTCGGCAGTACAGGCAATTACATGATTTAGACCGGACAATTAGGGTCGAAGGACAAATACCTTGAGAGGGCAGTTTTCTCTTGTTCTGAGGATCTTCAGCTTTTAGCTCAGGTGTTGGATTCTCTCCTGATTGATGCAGATCTTCGTCTTCTCGGCAGTACAGGCAACGACAGTCCTTGGAGCTGAGGAACGGTGAACGTAAAGATGATGACCACTGAGTAAGTCCCTGAGGTCAAAGTATCGTTGTATCCGACTGTACTTTAGTTGGAACGAATAGATAGATTTCTTCCCTCGATTTCTGAGGACCGACTTCTCTGATGGGCAGGAACCGACTGACTACTTCGGCGATCGGGGACCGACTGACTATCTCCTTTGTCTAAAATCCCTATCTCAACCCTCCGATTAATAGCTATAAATTAGTCACTTTTTTCTCAGGAAGTCGTTTGACTAACCCCGGTTATATTCTTTCTTACCAACCCTACTGCGCACCAGCACGATATTCAGCCTTCATGCAGCCCGATTTGCTGCATGTATATTTGTCTTTCTCTGCGGAGAGCGGACAATAAATTGACGTTTACTTCAGACCGGCTGGTAGGAAAATACATCTAACGATGGTTTATTCTTATAAAGTGTCAACCCCGGTTGAATTATGATTATGGTGATGACATTTTCCAGCAGGCCAAGTTCCTCATCTCCACAGAAGAGTGGAAAAACGAATAGTCTCATAATAACACGAAACTTTCAGAAATTAAGGGTTGTACTAAAGAATAAGTGAACGACTGAAAATGTAGTCGAAATCAACTTGCAAAATAATAAAAGTCAAATTTTTTTTAATATATATACGTTTTCAAACAATGTCCAAGAAGAGCCAGGCACACTGCTAGTAATTCAAATTTAATTAATCTATGTTAACGAATTGAATGCTTTTCTCGGAAATGCATTCTAATTTTCACCATAGTGAGATTAATTTTAATAAAGTTAGTGTTTAGGATTGTTTCATTATTGATATTGATGAAGGGTTTCGTGTTTATAGCCAATAATTTTTTAGTTATGATTATCTAAGTATTCAAAATTCTTCATAATTATAAAGTACTTTTTCTGTTAAATTCAACTTAATATACACGTACCCCTCGATTTGCACGGCACTCAATTTACACGGTTTCACTTTTACACCGTTTTTAAATGAAAAAAAAATTTTTTTTGGGTTTTATTTTGATTGTTTTGCATTATGCCATTTATAAATTAAAAGAGTATCATATTGTCACGTTTTGTGGGTTTACGAGTTCGTAGAGATTAATAAAGAGTGAATACAGCCATATTTCGTATAGTCCAATTTATTCACACAAAACAAAATAATCTTGTTTCACTATAACTAAATTCAATACAAAATCCAATAATTACGTAATACAAGGCTAATCTATGTCTTTAATTCAGAATAACTCACAGTTCTTCATGGAAACACTTTCGCTTTCACAATTTATCGCTCACTATAAATAATCTTGTTTCACTATAACTAAATTCAATACAAAATCCAATAATTACGTAATACAAGACTAATCTATGTCTTTAATTCAGAATAATTCGCAGTTCTTCATGGAAATTCACTATAACTAAATTCAATACAAAATCCGATAATTATCTCATATAACACTTATGCTTTAATTCAGAATAACTAACAGTTCTTTTTAGTCCACTTTCGCTTTCACAATTTATCGCTCACTATTTTACTGTCCAAGTTTCGCAGTTCAACTAAACTCAACTCACGCTTGCAACTTGCCTATTTATGTTTGAATACTTTTATTGTTTTTATTTGTATGGAATATTGTTAATTTTTTTTGTACCGTATTCGATGTTAATTAATGTTTACGTTTTCATTTTCAAAAATAAATTGAAAAAGTATAAGCATTAAATTGTCTCTAAAAATTAATGAACCAATCCCCTTTTTCCCTTTTATCCTTATCTCATTTTACACGGTTATAAAGAACATATCCTGGACTTTTCATTATCTTCTTTAGATCGATTTACACGGTTTACAGTTTAATTGAACATATTCTTGTATTTTGTATGAATTCTGCGTCTCGTTTTACACGGTTTCGGTTTGCACGATTTTTCCAGGAACGTATCTACCGTGTAAATCGAGGGCTGAGTGTATTTGAAATTTTTTGGTAAACATCGGTTTGCACGATTTTTCCAGGAACGTATCTACAGTGTAAATCGAGGGCTGAGTGTATTTGAAATTTTTTGGTAAACTTAACATTTCGCAGTAAAAATTATATTTTTTTGTAGCATGATTTATCAACAAAACTCAAAAATTCCGGAGAATATCACAAGGTGTTCTTATAGAATAAAAATTTTATAATTATGATTTTGATAGGATGAAATAATTATGTAGTGTGGAAAAATATCACGTATTGATAGAAATTTTTATAACACATTTATTTTATTGCATTCTACATGTGCAAAGAAGCCGAAAAGTAAGAATAAAGTTATTTTATAAAAATTAAAATTTTCATGTAATAAATTTCAGAAAGATTCATTTACAAACTGGTTTTTTGTTTGATGCATAGAATATCTTATAATAACTGATCGAGAGATTAAATGATCGAAAAATCTTCAAACAGTTTCAGAAATGGAATCTAGCGCGGGTAAGCTATGCCATCCATTGATCAAATGCTATTATTGGCAAGAATTTTAGTTTTGTTTCAAAATTTAACTATAAATAATAATTTTGTACTAATATTGTATTATAGCATTTTAATTCATTATACATATATACTGTATTCTTTTATGATCGGATTTCTGCATCTCTTTTATCTTTATTACTGTTTTATGGATATGATTTATGCAGAGTATATATATGAGCTTAAATATCGAATTAATCAAAAATTATAAGCTATCATAAAATAGGCAGAACATGAAACTTTTTGATCGTTTATCAAAAATATATTTCAATAATATAAACACTAAATCTGAATTAAATGAGAAACTTCATTAAAAGCAAACAGATATAAATAAGAATATTTTTATTGTTTGCAAATTTATTGATTTTTAAAAAAATAATGACTTGATTTGATCGTTTACGAAAATATTCACCTAATAAACTGTATTTGAAAGAAAAAAAATGAATGCTCCATACGCGAAACTAAATATAGGTAACCCTCGTATAACTCGGTTTCCTACAACATGATTTTGCTCTAATCCGATTAGAAAATTGCGGAAATCCTCATGTAACACGATATATCTATAACACTGTTTTTACTTAAACGCATTTAGAAAATTACATTTACTCTCCTAATAAAAACATTTTCATTAATTTTTGTAAATCTACACTACGGACACACAATACACACATAAAATGCAATTATTGGGAAACACTTCGCTAAAATTAGTCATAAATGCAATTTCCCTAGTTTTCCGTGCCCGATACACAACACGTCAAGTTTTTAATGCTAATAAGACTGACATTTGGTGAGAAAAATGCCTAATAGAACATTTATTTCAAGAAAAGAAAAAAAAAGAACGTTCTCATTTTAATTGAACAGTAGCAAGGAAGATATAATTATTAAATGAATGTTACACAGTCTTTATACTTTTTCTTTCTTTTTGTTTTATGTATATACTGTATATTTTTTTATGTTTCGTATTATAGATATTCTGAATAAAAATTACGTTTCTTATGTGGAATTAAAAAAACTATTTACTTTTAATTAATTTTGGAACACTCCTTTTTTGTATTGGCTCCAGAGTTCACACAACACGAGGATAAACACAACACAACACAACATAAACACAACATAATAAACACAACACAATATAACACAACATAACACAACACAACACAACATAATAAACACAACATAACTAATAAACAATATCATACATAATATCATATATTATATATAAGATATTCGTTCAGAAATTTAACGTAAAACTAATATTTATTCATATTTATTAATTAATAAATTATTTATTAATATTTTCGGATTATAGAATTTCACAGATTTCATTTTTCCAACATTCAATATTATGATAAGTATGAAATATATATAGGGTTTATCTATTTGCACAAATAATTTAAAATTAATAGTCATCCGTTTTTGTATAACTTTGAGAATTTTAATGACAATTCCAATATCGGTAACTAGTGGGGAGCAATCGTGCTCAATGCTCAAAATTATGAAAAATTACTTACTGTCAAGTACGGTTCAGGAAATGCTAGTCAGTCTACCATTAATTAATATTGAACATTATGTGTATCAAAAACGAATTTATAAAACATAATTGAAGAATTTTTTTTCTAGTAGAAAAGTTCACACAATTAAATTATCAATTATGTTTTCTTTTGTTATTAATTGTTTTTAGCAGAGTTGATAGATAACAATATATCTTTAATCTTAGCATAAAAAAATAAACATAAAATATATACTCGTAAATACATAAGCAGAAAAAACTGATTGGTTTTCGCCGTTTTCAGAAACACATTCCATTGATGATGTCAATTGTTATGAGGATTGTTACGTATCAAATTGTATTAAAGTGACGACGATTTCCGCCATACAGGTTGAATGTCACTAATCCGAAGTGTTTGGGGCAGAGTGTATTTCGGATTTTTGGATTTTTCCAGATTTTGGAATAAATGACAAGATGGAGTTGAAGAGAGAAAAAATTTCA
This sequence comes from Olivierus martensii, assembly GCA_000484575.1. NCBI lineage: Eukaryota > Metazoa > Arthropoda > Arachnida > Scorpiones > Buthidae > Olivierus > Olivierus martensii. The sequence continues at coordinate 28,696 of AYEL01089899.1, read as the reverse complement.
TATTTTCGGAAAAATTGCTTTTTATTTGATATAAAAAGAACATAAATGCAACAATGCAAATGCATTTCAATATTTACCATTTTTGAAATAATCCAAAAGTACAATTTATTCAAATTTAATTTAAGAAATAAATAAACTTACAAATCTACTATTTCCATTGAAGAGAAAATAATAGATTTGTAAGTTTGAAATGTCAGATCATTACTAGAAGTTTTTTTTAATTATATTCATTAAGAAATAAATAAACTTACAAATCTACTATTTCCATTGAAGAGAAAATAATAGGTTTGTAAGTTTGAAATGTCAGATCATTACTAGAAGTTTTTTTTTAATTATATTAATTTAAATAAGTAAAATTTGATCATTATGATCATTCCTTTTCTCAAGCATTTTCTTCTCAACTTTATTACTTTATTTTTTCTTTTGTAATTAATTTCATCATGAAAAATTTAATATTCCAATATAAATAGGTAAGCATTTAAAAAAATTCTATTTTTTAAACTATTGTAAAAAGTTTACGTAAAGCAATGCAGCAATCTAACTGTTGAAAATCAATATAGTAAATGAAAACATAGTCTATAAAAAGCCAGTATAAAACAGTTTGCTCGCCAACAGTTATTGACAGAACATAAAAGTCCATAAAGCATGATTATATTATTACTTATGTTTTTCTCAACAGTCTGCCAAAGGTAAAAAGCAAGATTTTTTCACTTATTTCATAGTATTATATTTTATTTGTATACTCATTACAATTAATTTGATATTTGTTTCTGAAAACAACTATATTAAATTCGTTTTTTTAATTAAATCGATCATTTCAGAAAAATTAAGAGTACTGCCATGAATTTGGAATCATATTCTTATAAAATACTATACAATATTTTAAATATAGAGTACATTAAATATGACAAATATTAAGGAAATAAAATAATGTATAGTACTGCCATGAATTTGGAATCATATTCTTATAAAATACTATACAATATTTTAAATATATAGTACATTAAATATGACAAATATTAAGGAAACGCTCTATAATGTTACCGAAATTATACACTATATTAATATGATCTTTCAAAAATTTGTTAGGGAATCGTATTTCCAAAATTATGATTTTAAATAATTTTTTAGCGAACTGACATTAATTTGCTTATATATGGAATACTGTAATTATCATCAAAGTATGTTATACAATCTATAAATTATTATATAGATTATAACAATATTTGATGCAACCAATATTATTATATGTATCTATAATTATTTTGCAGGCATTGAATTAATTAATGCTAATTAGAATCTATTTAATAATTAGCAATTTTCTATTTCAAAATGCATTTTAACTTTTCATCGTAGACTGAAATGACAGGAGCAGCATCTAAATATTTTTGTATCTTTGACACTTTGAGAATGGTCTAAATAACTCAAGTTTGTTTTCTTTTTGATTGAAAAATGTCTCTAAGAACAAAAATACTCATCAAATGTATTTTGTTTCAAAAAGTATTTTCTAAATTTATAGAAGAAAATGTGGATAATCGAAAAAATTTATATACATACTTCGAGGCAGAAAATATAGGGGAAACTGGTCCAAAATGATCCTCTTAAGCAAAAATAAAAAAAAAAAAAAATTCAAATTAAATTGGTATTGGATTAATTTTTTATATATTTTGGAAGACTAGTCTTCGATTATAAAATATCTTAAAAACCCCGAGGATTATTCATTCGAAATAAGAAAAAATAAATAAAAATTCGAAACCAAAGGATCATTTTGTACATCCAAAATAATCCCATAGAGATCATTTTGTCCCAGATACTTACAATTAATAAGTAATTACATTATTTATTAATTGTAAATAAAACAGTAGTTAAAACATAGCAAAAACAAGTTTTATTTTATCTACGTAAGATGTTATTCCATATTTATGGAAGTAAAAGAACCAAAATGTGGATAATCGAAAAAATTTATATACATACTTCGAGGCAGAAAATATAGGGGAAAATGGTCCAAAATGATCTTCTTAAGCAAAAATCAAAAAAAAAAAAAAAATTCAAATTAAATTAGTATTGGATTAATTTTTTATATATTTTGGAAGACTAGTCTTCGACTATAAAATATTTTAAAAACCCCGAGGATTATTCATTCGAAATAAGAAAAAATAAATAAAAATTCGAAACCAAAGGATCATTTTGTACATCCAAAATAATCCCATAGAGATCATTTTGTCCCAGATACTTACAATTAATAAGTAATTACATTATTTATTAATTGTAAATAAAACAGTAGTTAAAACATAGCAAAAACAAGTTTTATTTTATCTACGTAAGATGTTATTCCATATTTATGGAAGTAAAAGAACCATCAGTTAACTAAAATTCTGATACCTTAGGTCGCAGACATTGATTTTCATTTAGTCGAAATGGCACATATCAAAATACACTGACCTAACCTAACTAGGACATAATCGCCATCTTGTACAAGTTTTGCTAGTTTATCAACAAATGAAGGTAAAACTTAAGGAAATACAATGGGGGGATCATTTCACCCTAACAGATCATTTTGAAACAATTTCCCCTAGATTTTTATTTTGTTTCTCCAAACTTGTATACAAATCTTCGCTTATCGGACGACTGTTTTTGTAGAAAATCTTAATAACCACTCTTTAAAAACTAAATCGAAATTTGATAAATAATTATTGTTCTTAAAAATATTTCTCGATCGATAAAAAAATAAATTACTATTATATTCGAATTCTCTGTAATATATCAAAAATAGAACAAATTTAGTGAGGAATACCTCTCGGAAGTTTTTATTAAAGCGTAGAAACTGATAAAAGAATTAAAAGTAAGAAGTACAATAGTGTACTTCTATAGAAAACTAAATTTTAGATAAAAAATACTGTTTTTTATAATCCAAGTTAAAATTTTACTGATTTTTGAATTTCTTATTCGATTACAATGGATGATTCAATATAATATTAGAACTTCTAGATTGAAGAAGTTCAAAGTTAAAAATTCAGTATTATTAAAATTATATAATATACGTTCATACTAAGAAAAAGAAAATAATACGACAAAATTGAGTTATAATTTTTAACATGTAAACATCATTTAATTTAAGTGAGTTCTGTTGTTATAGTGCATTAAGCATCTATAATCGTCACGCAAATCTGCGTGAATATTTCAAAATTTATATTCGCTAATTTGATTTACAATTTACTTCATGAAATAAATCAATATAAAATTATGTATTTTATCGTTTTATGAACAAATCAGATTATAAAAATTAATAGATTTGTTGTTATTAAAATATCTGGGATATTTTATGAAATGTTAATTACTTTCTTGCCATTCAGTTTCATTTGTATAGTTTTCATTTGTACCAACTACTTTAAAACACTTGTTACAGTAGTAAATTTCGTATAAATATTATTTAATAATAAGCAAATACTGTATATGCTATTGAAGCGTATAATTTAACTTTTACTTTTGCAAATAAATAATATTTTATACTGAATTAATTATCAAATTTTTCTAAAATTCGGTGGTGTACCGAATTTTATAAAAATCTGATAATTATAGTACGCCGTAGAGGTATCACTTTAGTGAACATCTCTACGCCATATTCTTTAATCCCATAGGATCGTTTAATCCTACAGGATACAATTTCATTTTTATCACAATTTTAATTTTATATTTTTGCCAATATAGATTACGATAAATGTTAGCAATGTAGAGATAACATATAGCTTAACTGATTTCTTAACACAGTGCAGTATATTATCAATATCTATCATAATAACGTAACAGACCTGATGAAGTAAGAATGGATGCCATCACAAACACAGAAGGTTTATGAATGATATCGTCGCGGCAATGCGATGTTATCGTGATACCTATGCTAGCTAAATTAATGTTAAAATTAGAAACAAAATCAATGGATTCCAAATGTTAAATAAATGAAACTTAAATATCACATTTGAAAAGTAGAAGATTTTAGTTCTTGTTGGAACTGTTTATTTATATATTCATTAATTTATTATTTTAATAATTCATTTAATTTATGCAAAGAAGACATTTATATTAATAATTTAAAATGGCACGTCATATATCGTGTTAGCACTTAATAATTTTTTATAAATTTATGAATTGTAATCAAACTGATGCATGTATGCTGTTAATAAGCATGAATGGTGAAGTCCTTTAAAAATGTTTATAAAATCTATTGTATTTTATGGCATTGCTTTAATGATTTTTTAAGTGGGTTTCTTTTTTCTATTTAATAAGTATTGTACATTTATAAGGTATTAAATTAATAAATAAATAGTCTACGAAGTTGATTTTATAATATCTACATAAAATGAAAACAAAATAATTTTTTCGTTTCTGTCTATTTCTATATGTAAACATTTAGCACATCAATATTTACTTATTTCTATTTGTTTGATGTACTATGTCAGATAATCAATAAATTCATTAAGAAAATGATAATTTCCTAAAGTTCAAGTTTGATATATTAATTAAAGCAATACAGATTTACAGTAAATTTCCGCAAATTTCATTTAGCATTCAAAATCTTTAGAAAAATATTTTGGAAAATATTTTTGACAACAAAACTTGCTCTGAAAATTAAAAGCAGAGTATGGTTAAAAGGATATTTTATTTTATTTTCATATTAATGTGTAAACGCATTCTTTATTGAAGGAAAATTAATTTTCCTATTTTTTCAATGAATACTTTCAGGTCGTTAACTGCGTTTTCACTGTTCATAGACGATTTATGATATAATTAATTTTTTTAATAATTAATTTTGTTCAAAATAATTAAAAAGATAAAATCAAAATGAAATAATAGATTGTGTTAATCAACACTATTATCATCAATTAGAAAATCATCATGGGAATTTAATTTTCACATATAATCTCAAAAAACAAGTATTAGTATATTATAAATGTTCATTTTTTATCATAAATTTTATTTTTTATAATAATTGTTTTGTTATAAAATTTTAAAAATTCAATAACTATGTATACAATATTATTGAAAACTTTTGCTATAGATTTATTATTGTTATTAGAAATTATTTTGCTATACAGTGGTGCCTCGCAATTCGTCGGTCTCGCAATTCGACATTTGAGTTTCGCGGGTTGGGGCATGCGCGTACATGGAATTGTGTGATGTCATTTGCTATTTGTCAGTTTTTTTTGGCACCGATTAGTTGATACAGATGGGACACTTCGCTTGTTCGAAGATGCTGCCACTATTGGCAATACCTGGCGTTACCATGGGCGTTACTCATTTCACTTTTGTTGTAGATAATGAAAGGTCGGTTATTATTGTTTCTAAGAATCTTATGGCAGTTTTATTACAAAAAAACTTTTATAATTAAAACTTTCAATAGATTAAAACATCATTTTTATTAATAGTTGAGTTCATTTCAAGTACTCTCCATAGAGGCGCTTCGTTCGTTTCTTGTATACAATAGAATCTATGAGAGTGTCCTGTCTGAACTAATCTATGTTTTTGGGCTACTTCCTCAGAAATACAAGTTCCAAAAATACGCATTAGTAATGTTATCCAACAGTCACTTAAAGAATCACTCGTCGCCGCAGACATCCACAAGAAAAGAGAGAGAGAGCACTCACGCCCTCCCACGGTAAGCTTTTTAAGATCCAAATTATTAGCATAAAAATACAAAAGTTGCTGAAACTTCATTAATTGAATACAAACATTACGTCCATCGACGTCTATAATACTTAAACATATTAATAATTCTTGAAGTAAAGTCCATAACATTATTACAAAAACGAACTTGAAAACTTCGATAAACGTTGCACCGTCGGGAACAACATGGCGGCCGCTCCACATCACCTCTCCAGGTAAATTCTTCTGAAACTTCCGTAATACCTCACATCCTATATTAGAGTCAACGGATTTTTATCCGACAAATTTTACATTAACAAAGGGATTCGTCAAGGATGTCCTTCAGCCATGATTATTTTCGTTATATATTTAAATTTATTACTAGAGAAAGTTAAATCTGAAACAACTATTAAACCTAATTACCTACCTGGTTGTTTATCTGTCTTCTATTTGATATCCTTGTTATAGTTATACCATTTTATGTATGCACTTTTATCTGTTTTTTAGACATTTTATATTTAAAATATTACCATTAGCCGTTTACACCATTTTAATATTATTTTGGTTTTTTTCTCTGTTACTTTATTTACTTTTAAATGTACTTTTTAAAATAAAATTTTGTTATTTTATCCTGTGCTTGGCGCAGCTTGGCCCAGGAGGCCCTTGCGCCATTAAACCAAACCAAACCAAACCAAACCTACGTGATTGTTCTGACCAAATCAAATTTATAGCACATGCCGATGACGTTAACTTTTTCATATGTGATGTTGAATCTTACCTGAATGTGAAACACTTATTGAATTCCTTTTGCCAACTAACTGGAACCAAGGTTCATGACAGTAAAACTTATGTACTAAATGTTAGTAAGACACTGATTAATCATCCTATTGAAAGTGTATATCCTATTGTTGATAATCTCAAAATCTTAGGTATTTGGTTTGGTTCTGACGAGAATAAGCGGAATACAGAAAACATTATGGCTAAAGTGAGAGGGACTTATGCAATTTGAAAACATGTGGCTCTATATGCCCGAAAGAACTATTATTATAAAATTTGTTATCTTCGGGAAAGTCCTTTATTATTTATATACCGTGACTTTTAGTAAAACATTCTTTAGACAATTGGAACACTTAATATACAAATTTTTTTGGCAAAGTGTGTAGAGTTATCGATCTAAACACATTTGCTATTTCTCGCAACTGTCACTTCTCATTAATACCCTTAAAATTAACAACATCCCCTCTACTTCCTTTATACATACTTTATGGGTGATGATGTTAAACATCTTGCTTGTCATGATTCATACCTAAAGCATAATAAAACTGTCTCGTATATTAATACCTGGAAAGACTTTATACCTAAATTAGACTCCTTACTCCTTAATTTGACAACAAATATTAAACCTAAACGTATCTCTGATCACTTATATGAATTTGAGGACTTACCGGACTTGACAACGATAAATTGGAAACGTGTGCATGACCTGTCTCTTTCACCCGAATTACAGGAATCAAACTGGCGATATGCAGTTGATGCATTTACTACTAAAGTACTTTTGAAAAAAATGAAAAGAATCAAACACGACAGATGTACGACGTGCAATGAAGAAGAAACATCATTACATATTGTGACAAATTGTTATAACACGAAATTTCAATGGTTATGATTGGGTAAACTATTTAAATGTTAAATCACCGAGGATAATATTATTAAACACTGTAATTATAAGACCTTTAACAGCCATGTCTTTATTTATTATCTAACATCAAACGTCATTTATGGAAAGCGAGATGTGAGGTATTACATTGAGATGTGAGGTATTATATTGTATGATAAGAAACGTATCACTCCCGGTCTTGTGAAAACACGTGTACTTGAAGACTTTAAAAGAAAAATATTGAGTGGCAGTATAGCTTTCTCTGCCTCCCACTTTGATAAAATGTACTCAAATACTAAAGGAGTTGTCTGGAACGGAGACAATGCATATATCAAAATATTAAATGTTTAATTGTTTTGATGTTTTTATAATTTCTCAATACTTTGTATATTTACTGATATTTTTGTTTACTCCATTTTTTTGTGAAGAACTTAATATTTTATTATTTGTAAAGATTAACCTTTTATCATGTTTTTTATTTGTTTATTCACATTTTTATGGAACTGTTCCTTTTAGTTAAATGGTTCATAATTTATTTGATCTATATTTATACTTTTAAAAGTGAAATGTAATTTAATTATTTAGAACGATTACTCCGGTAGGTTACTGTTCAGAAATGTAATTCTCTGTTTCTTGAATTCTTGATCATTCTCATGTAAATTTATGTCTGGGAACTCTAGAAATTAATTGATATCATTACGATGTTTGATTGATTTATTTATTTATCTTACCTGGTGTTTGCTTTCATAATTCTATATTCATTTGTGTACCTGTAAAATTATAAATGTTTTTTATGTTTATTTTGGAATTGTATATTTACCTAACAAATATGTATACTCACCTGTGATTTGTTGATGTCCTACTGGTTTCTCACCCGGGTTTTTATATGTGTAGTTGTACTGATTGAGCTTTCATAGATGTTTTATATACTCACCTGCGATCTGTTGTAATCCTGCTCTTCGTTTGTTTCTTCATCCGTGAACCTGTAATGAAAAAAAATTAACTTAATTTGTAATTTATTTTTATTTATACTCACTTGTGATATATTGTAGACCTGATCTTCATCTGTAAGTTTGCAATGAAAAATAATTAATTTGTAATTCATTTTTTGATGTATACTCACCTGTGATATGTAATTGTCCTATTGGTCCTCACCTGTATTTTCATTTGTGGAACTATAAAAGAAAATAATAGATTTAATTTGTAATATATATTCCTTGTTCACTCACCTGTGATATGTTGTCATCCTTCTGGTCATTATTTGTACTTTTTTATGTGAACCTGTAATGTAAATTATTTATAGATTTGTAATTTACTGATTTTAAAGTGAATTAATTGTTTACTCACCTGTGATGTGATTAATCCAATGTCTTTGTTGTTAATTGGTTTTGGAAAATAACCTTGTTTCATTTATGTCAAAAATAATTGTTGATTTGCATCTTTTTAATGTTCATACACTTTGATCGAAGCGTTTTATGTTAATTCAACTTTTGTTTACTTTTCAAATTGGTCTGGTAATTGTAATTATGAGATACTCTAATATTAATTTTATATATGTTGTTTTGACTTTTATATTGTTTACCAGACCTAGCAGTCCCGCCACCCTATGCTATTCCTTGAGGCGGGACTTGCTTATTGTATTTTCCTTTTTGATTCAATAAAACTTTTTGAAAAGTATATAGTATTTAAAAATAATATCATTTTTCTAATTTACAATTCTAAAGCAAACATATAACTTTTAAATATAATTTATCAACAACACAAATATTAAAATTTTTACCATCTAATTAAATATTTGACAAATAATTTCAATAAATGTTAATATGACTATTCATGTTTAAATATTTTTAATCGGTTCCTTTAGTTTCTAATATTTTTCTATTTCGGTATTTAATTAACAAAAAATTTTAAATTTAATTCACAAAACATAAATTTAATTCACTTGAACAAACAGAACATAAATTTAATTCACTTGAATCAAGTGATGATATTAAATCAAATAATTATTTACTTATTCGTTTTTCATGTAATATCGTATTAGAGTACTCTACAAATACATTTTCACATTTCTTTATAAAAAAATAAAACTCTTTGCTAGGAACAGTTAATTTTCCAAAATATCCAAAGTTTGTTGCTTTGCTATTAAGGAGGTGAATAATTGTGTTTGTTCTTCCAAAGTACCATTAGGTTTTACAAATATTGCACACATGCAATTCCTGCAATTTTTTTGCTATCCATCCAGCCACATAATGGAAAGCATTTACAGTGATTACATCAAAATCATCATTAGGTATTTTCAATTGGAAATTATCATTCTCATTAAATACAGTGCTTTTTGTAGGAAAATTATATTTTGTAGGAATATAGTACCAGTAACTATTGTTTTAATGTTTTAAAAGTTTGTCAAGAACTTGTTCACAATTTGCAGTTTTTCAGATAATGTAAATAAATTTCCAATATAAAAATGTCTCATAGACATTTCAAATTGTGTACATGTTGGATTAATATTGCAGCCACTTTTTTGACTAATCACTAAAAATAAATTTTCAAGTGCATCTTGATTCAATCGTCTCGTTCTTAAATAGTGATGTAACTAGTTTTAAGATCATGCCATAAATTCTTTATTGAGGTGATAGATAATTTTAAACCCAATAAACAAGGTGGTGGTTTCTTTGAATTCACCTTACATTCATTTAAAAAATTAAACATTTAGAGAAAAAAAAAACATTTATGTATGTTTTGGTCTGATATGGCTGAGAGATATTAATTTTTTGCCTTAAAGGTTGAGCTGTTTAGACTATCAAATATTTTATCAAACATCAGAATAAATTCTGCAGTATGATATGCATGTTGTGGTAAAGCATTGCATGCAATATATGTACAATACATATAATGCTTGCTACTGCATGACTTAACACCTGTGTGGCAAATTAACTTTCATTTTGCTGGAGGGGGGTAAATAAATGTGTCTATCTGTAATTTTATGCATAGCTCGAAGATTTTGTTTTATCTTTTTCATAAATATCAACTATTTATTTCCAACAAATGTTGTTTTCGCCAACTGAAAATCCATATTTATGAAAATTGTTTCATATATTTTTGATTAAATGAGGAATATAAAAAAGTGAAGTTTTTCATCATTGTAAATAATATATGATGTTTTTAATGTGAGTTGTTGTAATCTAAACAATGACTGGTTATGGCATCCTTGGTCACATACAACAGCCTTCAGTTTCAATCCTGTTCACTTATTAATTTTATACTTTCAAATAACAACTGCTTTAATTTTACACCTGATGTCCCTTTTCCAGAGAAGTAATATCCAATAGGTATCTTCCAATTTTGAGTTATTCCCCTAAGCATAAAGACTAAAGCATAATCTGCATAATCATCTGATGTTTCATCGCCATAATTTTGAAAACCAATAACAAGATCTTGAGATACTTTATATGAGAGATGGTGTTTCAATGACATTTCATCAAAGGAAAGAACACACAGTTTGTGTTTTTCATCAAAACATTCTATCTTTGATGAAATATACTGCAGGATTATTTATGAAAATCCAAGAAAGATATCCACATTTTTTAGCCAATTCTGAAGTGAACGGATTCGGAAGTTTAAATAATTTTGATAGCATACGGTAACATTTAGTACTGTGAAAATAAATATCCAATGATAACGATTTCATTTGTTCACTATAACGACGTGCACGATTTTGAAGCTGAGCTATTTCTATTTGGCATGAAAGGAAAGGTAAAGCTGTTTTTGAGAGTCCTGGCACTTTTGGTAGCTGATGAAGAAGATTTAGTTTACATTTCCTATTTCTTACATTTTTCAAATGAAAGTATCTGTTCTTATATTTGGTAACGAGTTTCTTTTGTGAATTTATTTTTAGTCCTTGGAAAAGGATTTGATGGAGGAAGTTGAAATCGTCTGTTTCGATCTGAAATAATATATCATTTGTAATTAAGCCATCAAGTAATATGAACATATCTATATAATTGTCAATATCTAAATCTGAAAAAATTCCAAACATCACATACTTTCCATTTTATTTTCATCTTGAATATCAACTAGTGCTCTTTGGTGTGCAATTTTCCAAACACATTTCATCTGTATCATTAGTGTTTAATGAAGAAGGATTCTACAATAAATAAAAATACTTATCAACATAATATACTTATCTGTTCAGTAATTTGTATTTGCATGTGTGTTAAGAAAACTTTTCACACACACACCTAAAGTAAATCATGATTTTGGCTTTATATCAAAAATTTGAACAGTTTTACTTACCATCTCATTATCCATATTACTATCAGTGGTTCTTATATCTAAATCTAAATAATTGGGAATCTACAGTAAAGAAATTTTATATAATTCAATTATAAATATACCACTTTTTACTTAAGCTTACCAAATTAATTTCCATTTCTTTTAAAACTTCATTTGATTCAATATTTTCAACAGTTGATCTTGTTTCTAAATAAAAAGGAACCTTATAAACTAAGCAGTTATATAATAACTTTTTCAATTTAGTAACATATTTCAGTGCAAAAAATACACTAACAATTACAAAATTTGAAGTGATTTGTTGGTATTTGATAATCAATAAAATAATTATTGCCTTGCATACATACTTAATTTTGGAATGGCATTCCACACAAGTTTTTTTCTTAAGGACTTCATGAAGTATCTTTTTTTTTCAAAATGTTCAGAACATAATTGAAAACTCCTGTTCAATTCTTTGGGTGTTTTATGTTTTAATTCATATTAAATCTATGATTATCTAGATACAAATTTTGTAATATAAACCCTAATACTGTTCGAAATCCGATTATTTTATTACAATTTCTTAACACCTAAACTAAAACATAATTAAAAATGGTTGTTGATACTTTCCAAGTAAGCCTACCAATATTATTTAATTTAAATAAAATATACAAGATCGAAATCAGAATTGTCTTTTTATAACGTACTGTATACGGTACATTGAGACTACGTTGTACATCTGAACTGGAATGAAACATTACAAACAGTTTACTACATAAGCTATGGAAAAATGGTATGGGAAAAATAACACTTACCTCTGAGGATCTTTCGGAAATCTAAAAAAGGATAGATTTTGATATTTCTGCTTATATTTTCTACAAAACGCTGCAGCAAACAAGAATGACATTTCTTATAAGCCTTCATGCCCTCTAGTGGCTGATGGAAAGCGAGTTTAGAAAAACTCCGAAGTTTCGTATCCGTTCTATATAATCCGTGGCGAAAGTCCCATAGAGCCCTGTACTAAAAATCCGTATCACTTTACATCTAGCGCCATCTGCTAGGCGGCAACTAAAGTAGTTTTACCCTAATTTCGGTTGCTAGTTTAATAATTGAACTTCTTTACAATAGAATCAAAAAGAGATGATATACTTGAATCACAATAACTATTATTAAAAGTTTTTAAAGTTAAGTTTTATAATAATCCGAAATGTCTCAATATATGAAATGTTCCAACTTTATATTACATTTTTAAATTACCAAAAATAAAATACAGTCAGTCACAAAAGTCTTCATTCACTGCTCAAAATCAGAAAATTGCTAAATAATAAATATAATTTTTAACGAAAAATGTTTAAAAGCCAATTTTCAGTGTTTTATGCATATTTATAACAAAAGTTGCCAAATTATTCATAGAAATTTATTTAAAAAACAATCATAATGAAAATTCCTGCTTCACAAGTCTTCATACACTTTTCTAATAACAATATTATTTGCATTATAAATTGAAATTAATATTTTGTTGGGCTGGGTATGGATAAAACCAAATTTTCTGTTATATCATGTGTTATATTCTCCCATGCCCTCTCTAAGGCAGATTTTAAGGATTGTTTATCAGTTATTTTTGTTTTTACTTCTGGTTTACGAATGCTTCTATCTAATTCTTCCCAAATATGCTCTATGTGGTTTAAGTCCGGTGACTCAGGCGGGAATTAAGTAGTTTTGGTACATTGTACAGCAACCAATGCTTCACGTTTAGAGCTGTATGTTTAGGATCATTGTCTTGTTGGAATATCCATTGATTTCCAAGTCCTAAACGTTCAGTACTGGGTTTCAAATTAGATCGCAAAATATCTATGTATTTATATTGATTCATGTTTCCAGCAATAAATGTTAATTTTCCTACCTCAGCTGCTGCCATTGACCCCCACACCATAATATTACCTTCTTCATGTTTTACAGTAGATATTAAATTCTTTTTATTTAATTCTTCATTTGCTTTCTCCAAATTTTTTCCTCTTCCATCACTCCCATAAATGTTAAATTTACTTTCATCTGTAAATAGAACTTGTTTCCAGAATTCAAAATCCTTATGTTCATAGGTTTTTGCAAATTCTAATCTCTTTTGTTCATTACATTTAGATATCAATGGTTTTCTTCTAGGTGTTCTTCCGTGATAACCATTGGATCTTAATACTCTTCGTACATTTTCAGGATGAATTGTCTTTCTCGTGCATGATGCAAGTTCAATTGCCAATGTTGGGGCTGATTTTTTTGGATTTTTCTTAACATTTTTCAGCAACATACGAACATCTCTATTGCTTAAGACTTTAGGTCTACCAGATCGTTTTTCATTTAGTACAGTACCTGTTGATTCATACTTTTTAATAATTGACTGGGACTGTTGCACGAGATTTCTTCATTATTTCTGCAATTTTGCCGTATGATTTATTTTCTTTTCTCAATTTTACAATTATAGTCCTTACTTCTACACTAGTCTCTTTTCGCTTTTCATTCATTTTGCTCAAAAATATTCACTTAAAATTAAGGCACAACATGACTGTTTCTTATACGTAGAACAATTTCGTAATTTAAAAAACCGTTAAAATTTATATGGCAATTGAACAATTTCGTAATTAAAAAAACCGTTAAAATTTATATGGCAATTAAAAAAATTCAAAATTAACCATGACTCGTCAGTGTATGAAGACTTTTGTGAGGTAAGAATTTTCATTATTTTTGTTTTTTTTTTAAATTATATAAAATTATTTGTTTTCTGTTGTAAAAAAAATTTAAGATACAAAAACCTTTATTTGTATACTTTTTCTTTTTAAAATTATAGCACTATTTAGCAATTTTCTGATTTTGAGCAGTGCATGAAGACTTTTGTGACTGTATATTTACATTCTACTGTTATGTTTATAAGATACACAAACTGTACTCCTTAAAAATATAATCATTTTTATTTCCACATAAATTACAAATAAATGTTTTCAGCATTAACAATTATAAAATGATATATTGCTTATTTGATTTCAATAATTGTATTTATCATCATCATTATCACAAAGTTCTATTTAAAAATTATAATTTCCAATTAATCTTTAAACACACAATTAAAGAAATTAAACTTAATATAGATTCTTCTGTGCAGAGATGAAAACTGTTACAATTAGTGAAAATTATTAGTCATTTTTTAATGCTTTTATGGTGATTATATGTACAATAAAATTCTTCTATGATAGAATCACACTTCATAAAAAATTCAAAAAATTTCTTGGATGGCCGAGTTAATCCAAATTCTGTAAATTCTTTATATTGAATTAAAATTTGTTCAGGCATAATTTCATTACAATCATCAATTAAGACTGTTTCACAATGTCTACAAAAATTTTTTTTTTTTTAAATATTGTTTGGGAATATAACCTGCAACATAATAATATGCATTTCTATCAATTATATGAATATTGGGTGCATTTATATTTGAATCATGGATGATGCTATTTGATGTAGATTTGAATGCTTTTTAGCCTGTTTTTTTTAAACCAATTTCTTGCAAAATATAACTGTTGTCAACTTCACAATTGCAATTTTTCCCAATTGGCTTATTCATTGAATTTATAAGTATATGCTTAAAGCTTGTTTGAAAATGCTGAACAGTTGGAAACCTTCCACTACCTCTTTTTTTGTCTTATCACACAAAATAGATTTTCTAGAGGGTCTTGGTTTAATTGGCGAGTCAATAAAAACTTAATTGTTGTATTTTCAGAAATATCCTCTCATAAATTGATTAATGCATTTATGGTTAATTTCCAACGTGACATGCAGGGTGTGTTGTCGAGTTGTTTCGAATTTGCTAGTCGCCCTGCGGGTGGGGAAAAACGACCCACAGATATATATATATAAACCATCAATATAACGAATAATAATAAATAATTAGATTATATGTATTTATGAAATTTTTAATAAAATAATAGACGTTTAAAGCGGGAAAGTCGTACGATACGGGAACGCACGAGCGGGTTTCACTGTACTTGAATGTGGCCATAAGTCTGAAAAATTTACTGATCCCTGCTCTAAACCATTGAATTTCAAAATTAAATAATCGCGAATTCATAGTTTCACGAATCTGTATAGTGAAATATTTGGCGCAAATTCTAGCGCAATGTTTTTTCCCTCTCCAACCCTGCCATGGCTTTGAGCTGATTTTGATGATTTAAAAAAATAATAATTAAATCTAGTTCATACAAAAAGTGTCATATAATTTTATTGTGCAAATAATTATTATTGTGAATTTAAGTGTAGAATATTTTCGAAAACATGTTTATGTTAAATTCGCATGAATTTTTTTCCGAAACTTGCATTCATCATTCTTAATGATTAATTTTTACTTAATTTACGCTGAATGGAAAATAAAAAAGAGATTAGTTTTAATATAAAATTTCCAAAACATCATCATTATTATTTAGCATTTTAAAGACATTAATCATGACAACCATCGTAATAATACGCTATATAAGTGTAGAAACATTGATGGAAATTGTATAATCAAACATGCTTTCGTTAAAGCTTGTTGCCGTTTTTAGTTTTGTTTTGATAACTGGAGCAAGATCAGACTCTATTAATTCAACTGAAGTATTTACTGATTCCACTGAACAAATATTTATTAATTCAACTGAAGAAGTATTTACTGATTCCACTGAACAAATATTTATTAATTCCACTGAACAAAATGATCTTCAATTCGTGAACACAACCGACAATTATAATGAAACTGGTGGATTTATTGAACTTGATAGTAAGTACTTGTATGCCACAATTATTTCATATTTTTAAGAAAATCTGATGTGTGTATACAATATTTGTGCATGAATATGAAAATATGCATAACATCTGACAGACAGCTTCAATGCTGTGTCAGATATTGCTTTGGTTTGGTTAAGACGCCATATCATACGAGGGATATTCTATATCTGGCGGTGGCCACTTATAGAGGCCATCATAGGCTGACCAACACCCATGATCGGGTCAACCGGATGGTTGAAGATTGGTGTTCAACGGGCCAAGCCCAGATCCTTTAAAAGATAGTTCCTGGACTGCTTTGTAGTGCTGGTAGTTATATGTTTCTTAGATAAAAATAATATTTTCTGGAATAATAATAATTTCACTTAAAATCTGAAAATTGTTGAAATTTTTATTTGTCCCAATTAATTTACATAATACTAAGTCAATCCAGATTTTAAGGATTCTTGGGCAGTATTTTTAAAATTCAAATTTAAACAAGAATAAAGGAAAACAGTCAAATTTTGTTGCTTTATTCATTTTAAACAATTGCAGAATATTTCATTTATCAAAATGAGCATATTTATTTGTTCATTTCAGTGACTTCTGTTGTGCCTGTTGCACTGCTTATTGACATGCATGCATGCATGCATGCTCTCACTCAGAAAAGCCCAAATTTTAAAAAGTTTGAATTTTCAGCGTGTCCAGATTTTTGATGGTCCATTCAGATTTTTAGACTTTTTCTATAATTTGAACATGAATAATATGAGGATATTTATTAAAAAAATTTAGTCAATTTAACATCAAAACATTTTGTTTTGATGCCTGATATCTAGATTGATATTATCTTCGATCTAGTCATCAGAATATTTTAATGGGTAGGCATCAATGTTTTAATGCATGTATGGATATGTGTGTGGGGAAAGTTGCTGTAAGTGAGTTGAGTGTAACAGTGAGTGAGAAGAGAGTCTGCTGCATGCTAGGAAAGTATATTAATTCATTGTATATACTAAGGATACATATCTTTCGTCCATGAACTGTTAGTGTACGTCTGCCAAAGACTTGAACATTTTTTGCAATAAATGATAGTAAATCAGGATGTTTTGAATGGATTCTGTTAGTAGAGAATTAGAGTTTTTTATTCCTTCTTATGAATTTTCTAGTTTATTATATTCATATTATTCTGATTTTTTGTGATGAGATAAAATTTGTGAAATTTAAGTAAAAATCAAAATTTTTTTTGTAGGATGAACTATAAAATACTTAAAAATGAAAAAGTATTGAAAATATTGGTTAATTCTATTAAAATAAGCAATATAATTTGTTAGTCATTCATTTCTTTGTTTCATTTTGATCACTATTTAGGCAAACAATGAGAAAATCCAAACATAAAACAGTAGGCTGCTATTTAAATGGTATGGAACTTATTGCTTTACTGTTGCTACTTGTTTTCAGGAAATTGGGAAACTTAGTAGATACAATTCTCTGCCTATATAACACAGATTTTATTCATTCATGAAATTGCTAATTATAAAAATAATAATATGCCATAAGAGTTTGGTCATTAAAATCTTGAATATATTGCTTCTGGTATTAAGGCCTACTATTTTTGCTTGATATATAATTTTAATTAAAATATTTCTTTATACAACATAAAAATATTTATAATATGTTAAATTGCATATAGAAATAAAAAAAGAACTTTTATTACATATATATATAATATTTAAGAGTAACAAATATTACATTTTCCTAAACTTTTCTTGATGTAAAATTATTCTGCTGATACATTCTTTATTGATAATGAAATACAGTGAACAAATAATAACGAACAAATTGGATAAACGAACACTTTTTCGAAAGATTTTTATGTTCGGTTAACAAACACCTTATAGAACACACTGTGGGACCTGCGGACTGAGGGAATGACAGGTCAGTCCGATGGCTGCTTGGTAAAGCTGTGGCTTAATATTCTGGAAGATCCAGGGATCCCACTCCTCCAATTTTTCAGGAGGGATCTGGGCCCGGCCCGTTGAAATCCTCCTCCAATTTTTCAGGAGGGATCTGGGCCCGGCCCGTTGAAACCCAACTTTCAATCTTCCGGATGACCCATCATGGGTGTTAGTCAGCCTGTGATGATGACTGATCTATAAGTGGCCACCACCAGATAAAAATATTCCATAAGGATATTTCAGCTTAACTAACCTAACGGAATGACAGGCTTTGGCCTTGTGCATTTGTGGACTTATGGGTAAGGATGGAAAACTGTAGTTTTTCCCGATTAAAATGAACTCAGAGACAACGTAAAACAAATCAAAGATTTATTAAAGAAGGTAAGAGAGAGATTTTATAATTTTTTAGTCTTAGAATGGTACCCATACCAGACTGAGATCAATCGGCTTGGAGATCTCTACCATGACAATGCTATAAATCATTTCCGAAAAATCCCAAAGGAGAGAGAAAAAGCAATCGATATTGGACAGATTCTTTATCGGAAAACATAATAGATTAAAATGCAAGAATATGTATGTATATATTATTGTTATTAAATATAAATAAATATAGTAAGAAATTATATAATTTTTATTGTTATTACATATAAATAAACATAAATAAAAAATTTTATAATTTCTTACATGTTTTTTTGGGTCTCCGGAACAAATTAATCAAATTCCCATAAAAACTTATGGTAAATCGATAATCGGTTAATGAACAATTCAGATAACAAACATTGTCTTGGAATGGATTATGTTTGTTAACCCCATCACCCACTGTATAATGCATTTAAGAATTAGTTGTAATATATGATAACTGATATAATTGAAAACCAACAAAGACTATTTAAGTTATATAATTTATTTTTTGCTGTAATAGAATTTTAAATCTTTCATTTTTCAATATGAGTTGTAATATTTTAATTAGATCCATAATACTATAAACATATTTTATCATATAAATACAATGTTTAGCTATTAAAGTCAATGATAAAGTATCAAGACATCAAATATTTTTTATACAAAATTAATAAAGTATTTACCATCAGTATCATCTTCATAATCAGAATTATAAAATGGAGTATTGTTACATTCCTGTTCTAAACCTTCCATATCAAAAATACCTGCATATCAAATATTTAAAATTACTTATTTATTTGTTTATAATCATATAATATATATCTTAAAGAACTAACCTCCAATTTCTGCATCAAGATTTAAAATTTTCCTTCTTGTTATTACTTGTGATTTTATTGGCTTTTTCCCAGATGAATGATGCTAATGTTAAAACATTTTATTTTAACTTTTTATTAAAAATGGAATCAATATATAAAATAAATTCAATATTTACCCCTACATCAAGTGACTGTGATCGATTGTATATAGGATTTCTTGTATTTACTTCAATACGAGTTTCAGGTAAATGAAACTGACCATTGCAATCCGCAGCATTAGTTAATTTTAAAGCTAATAAAAAAGTTAAAAAGCTATTAATTACTATTAAGTAAAACAACAAAGACAAAAAAATTCTTACTTAGAGTATTTTCAATAGGCAATATTACAGAAGAATAAGAACTAGTTTCTGTCATTGCTTCTCCTAAACTTTCTTTTAAATCTTTTTCCTGTTGTTTTTGCAGTAAATTCAACATTGCAAATTTATCTCTTCTTACTTTCTTCTGCAATGCCATAAAATTATTTTGCTGCTGTTGAGTGAATACCCTAAAAAAAAAAAAAAATCATTTTTTCATGGAAATAATCTAGTGAAAAAAATATATAATAAAATAGTTACCTTATTCTATCTTCCATGGCTTTGTGTTCCTGCTGCAAGTACAAAGCTACTTGTTCTTGTATTGATGTTATAGCAGACTCTAATTTGGCACTTTTCACTTGGAATTTGGCATCTAAAATTAGATATATTTTTATAAAACTATTAAATATATAGCTTATACTAATAAGATATATTAATTCCATAATCTAATATAAAATTTTATCTGATACAGAATAATTTTAAACAAAAGCAGCAGTTAATTATTTTGGAAATTAATTATCCTGATTCTAAATTTCAATAACTTTTATAATATCTTAGGCTAGTGATTGGTAATATATAATTATTATTGATGAAGAGAATTGAATTCTCAACTTTTTATATAAAATTTAGGATAGATAATAATATAAGTAATATATTTTACTTAGTAAACTTCAATGAATTTAGTTAATTTATGAAGATATAGAGGTCCAAACTTATGATGATTTGTACTTACTACAGCTGCCATCAATAGTTTTGTAATACTGAAAACTAATCAGTCAATTGGCTACACATAATTGTGCTGCATTTCTTTAATTGAATCCCATACATCCATATATTTTTAGGTAGAGTTTTTGGCCTGATTTACTGAATGATCATGGGTGTATGAAGATGGTAATCAGCATTGAATATCCAGATACTGAGTATCTATTAAGATAAAAATTGGCAAAAAATTCAATAAAAAAAATGATGCTCATGCTAGCTACAATGCTTCATATTTAGTTGTTTTATTTCATTTCAAGTCAAGAATGTTTCTTGAAATTTCTTCAAAAAGAAGGGGAAAAAAAAGTCAAACACAATAAATTAATTCACTTAAAAATAAAGCAAATACACAAAGTGCTTTAACTGAATATATTTAACATTTCAGAAAAAAAAATGGAAATGACCCATATCTATCAATATTTATAGCTCACGAGAAGTAACAAAAAACTCAGACTAAACAATTTCTATAGTCAAAAAACAACATTGTCATGATAATATATTAAGAGGAAAGAAATATGACTAAAGTTTTAAGCAAACAAAATTTTAATATTTAATTTTAAAATATTTTATTATAACAACTTCATCTAATTTTAATAAATTTTAATTATTGGCTGGATTAGGCTTGTAGAAATAGTATGGCTCTCTATAGACACAATCTGGATCCCATATCTTAGAGGACCTTGAGATCTAATATGAGGCTCATGGAAATTTTCTTGAGTCCCTTGAACATCTATTCTTACTATAATATACTGTTGACTACTAGAAATTGGGCTGATTATAATTGGTTCTAGAATGGACTCTATTATTTAGTAATTAGCCAATGACTGAAAAGTGGCATTAAAAAATAATTATTCTATGCTACAATTTTGGGCATGCAAATGTAATTTACACATTCCATTTTTATTTTTAATTAATAATTTCTTTATTTTTATCTATAAAAAGAGTGGAAAGAATGAAATATATATTTATTGATTATAAAGAATGTTTATACAACATTATGGTAAACCTGTAAACCTATTGAATATTTTAGTAACTTAATACTAAAAATGGAGGTTAGGTTTTTATGTCTATGGGAAATTATATTAAAGTTATTATGGATTTGAATTATGACCAAAAATTTAGAATACATTCTCCCGATAGATTAGATACCCTATACAATAATTTCATTATAGTAGTCTATTTTGCAATCATAGCATGAAACTGCAAAATTTATTTTTAAATTAGCGGTTATTAAAAATTCCCACTGTAGTTATTGAGAAATATACTTTATTATTGTGATATTTGTTTTTCTTCTTTATAGTTAAATTTTGATTACTAGATGATATATTTGATATCTTAGTTAAGTTATCAACTTCACTAACTGACATTTAAGGAATAACTTAACTCTATTAAGTGAAAAACAAAGAATATATTTATTATAAAAAGAACTTTCAGCTTAATGAACTTTTTTCTTCCTATAATAAATATATTCTTTGTTTTCACTTAATAGAGCTGATAAGTT
Source organism: Olivierus martensii (assembly GCA_000484575.1). Classification (NCBI taxonomy): domain Eukaryota; kingdom Metazoa; phylum Arthropoda; class Arachnida; order Scorpiones; family Buthidae; genus Olivierus; species Olivierus martensii. Next base: position 6,569 of record AYEL01089899.1, on the reverse strand, counting down.
ATTCCTTAAATGCTAAAGCAAAAAGTAAAAATAAGAATTAATATTATATGCATTTTTTCACTAGCTGATAAATAATTAAAAATCTGAAATCTGATAAAGACATTGATAGATTTCAGACATAAAATATATTTACAGTATAAATCATTATAGTGTGAATAGAACCTAAGATTAATGAAGCAAAGTGACAATCATATCTACAGATAGTTCTTGGTTCAGGAGTTTTTGCTTAACAACTTTCAGAATTACTTCAAATTTGAAAAAATTCACAATCAAAAAAACATTAATTGTAAAAAAATAAATGCTAAACATTCATAAATAAGCATTTCAAACCATGTATAACTACAATGTAAACATGCATATATCTATAATACAGTACAAATGAGTCTGCAGCAGATATTCCATTGTCTATTATGAAATCAGAAAAATCAATATGTCGATACAAGAATTGGTAGCAGCACACATCCTCTGATCGCCATGGTTTTACCAGCACATTACATATATAACTTTCATTCCCAGATCATCCCTTATGCAGTAGTTCATCTATATAAAAAGCTCATATACTTATCTGTCAATAATAATGAAAAATAAATATTTTTTAACATTTATATAATAAATAATTTCATATTATAATTTGCTTGATTTTAAAGGCTATGTTTTCCTTTATTTACAAAGATAAATCATTGTTTTATCATAAAGTATTGATTTTGTTGACCTTAATTTTAGTGTGATTAAACTGCATTGCCGAGAATAGAACTCCTGATTTTAAAATATGTATTGGAAATTAATTCTTGGTTTACGAGTTCTTACTTTAAAGCACATTCCAAGAATGAATTAATTTATAAAAACGAGAACTCTCTGTAAATTTAAATTATCTGATATGAATTAGATTTAACTTTGCATTAATGAAATTCAAGCTTCAGATTAATTTTCATTTTATAATGATTATTGTGGATTTTTGAATTACTTTTATTACTCATTATAAAAATTCATCCTGTTATGAACACAAAAATTATATAAAATATATGCATAAAAGAAAAAAATTAAAAAGAAACATTTCTTATCCTATGAGTTCTTTGAGTTTGAAATTCTGCCTAATTAGCTCTTCATAATAATAAAATTTTAATAATTTGGATTAATTTTAGTGCCAAAGAATTAACAATAAATAATTAAACTAAGAATGTTGTCATCCACAAATTAATAAAATTTAAAAATTATACTTCAATTATCCAAAGAAAAAACTGCATTGGCCTAGGATCAAACTAGGGACCTTCAGGCTAATATTTTGGAATCTTAATTACTAGACTACTGAGGCCACTTAACAGGTTGATTCTTCAGATATTGATTTAAATTTTAAAATTTGAAATATAGACATCAGATTCAACTTATAGAAAGGTTCAGTGGTACATAGATCTTTTCAGTTTATATACCATTGAAATATGAAAAAAATTAAAATTTGAACAATGTTGTTATAGAACAGTGCTGTCCAATTATAATGAACTCGAGGACCAGAGCAGTGTTTACTAGAGATACGGAGGGCCACAGTTACAAAAAGGGGTGAGGGACTTCAGTACTTGATACACTATTGTTTCAACAAATGGAACACATAAATATAATGCATTTTGTAAACCAATTTTATTTCCGAATTAACAAACCTTATTTCAAAATTATATTTAACAGATTGCATCCAATAAACATGTTAACAAAAAGTTATAAAATATAAACAGTTACAAATTATAAATAGTATATACATATTTTTTTAATGTGATAAATGAGAGCACGCAACATTTACAAGAGCTGGTATTTACATCCATTCCTGTTGTAGCTATCCACAGAATATGTAAAAGAAAAGAATCTCCAACACAGGTTCTGAATCAATTCTTAATTATTTTCATGTTAGAAAATGCACTTTCACACAAATAAATACTACCAAACATTGATATTACTTTCCAACCAAAATCACAAAAGTTAGGAAAACGTTCATTAAACAAAGCAGTTTACCATGAGATTTGTTATGAAAAAATCATTTTCCCACCACTCCTGACATAACAGATTTTCATATTCTATTTTACATTTTTTCTAACTCATTTCACAAATGCAATGAACTCATGATAAAATAAAAATTAAATTAAACAGTAAAATAAAATTAAAACAAAATCTCACAACAATGGTGTCCCAATCACTGAAATGGTGTGTGTTAGAAACGAAAAAATAACTAAAATACAGTCATAATTCAAAACTTTAAATTGAAATCGTTAAAAACTATAATTGAAGTAACTCATGATTGGAAGTAATTATTTAATGATCAACAACTTTTTGATTTTTGATCATTGTTTGTTGGTCATTAAATAATTACTAATAATTAAGATAAATTAATTAATCGAGTTAATATAATTCAATTTTAGGACTCCTTTTATTAATCTCTTAAAAATATAATAAATAAAAGTGAAAAAAACATTGAAAAGTAATATTATATCACAAATCATGAAAGCTTTGTGGGCCACTTTTTGGACAGCCCTGTTATAGAAAATAATTATAAATCATTAATAGAAATTACTGTAAAAATCGAGATCTATAAAAAATATAAAACTTTCATATTTTAGATAAATCTTAATATCATATAATAATTTAAAATTCAAAAAAACATATCCACTAATACAATATTCCAATGTTAAATGTTACACTAACCAAACAGTGGAAATGAGTTGTATCTACACAGTTACTTTATTTTAATATGTACAGCTTCTACTATTAATATATACTTAACTCTTTCTGCATCAAACTTTTTGACAACTGTAGCTGCATATTAGTTGCAGTGCATATTCTGAATATAGGCTCCAGAAACAGCAGCCTTTTCAAATTTCATTTTGTTTATCATATTGATGCTCAAAACAACTTAATTTTGCAAATTATTTTGGATATCCTACATAACCTCCTCTTATTCATGTATCTATGTTACCGATACAAACTTCATCTGTTCCTAATCTTCTCTATAAGAAAACTTTTGATTTTCATTTATTAGAAGTTAGAAAATGGAATTAATCTTAATAACCAAATTTTTAACAAATCTTTTTGATATCGAGAATCTGATAATAGCTAAATTCAATTAAAATGTTCTCAACAGTAATAAATTTAGAACTGATAAATAATTAGAATTATTATTAAATTACAATTAAAATTTATATTGCAGGTAACTCAGTTCAATTATTAATTAATGACCATTTTGATTATTTATCCAAAATTAAAATTTGTCCTGATCTAGATTAGAATAAATCAGGAGAGACATTTAAGATAATTCCCTAATAATATTCAAACTTTATCTCTTGGACATTTGATAAATATTTAACTTGAATTTGCCTATTATTTGACTGCATTAATTCCTTGCAATTATTTGATTATCTTTAGTCTGAGTAAACATATTCCTTCTTGACTTTGCCAGTGAGAATTTAGTTACAGTATTACCCTAATGAAAGAGATAATTAATCAATGGCCTAGGTTGACAGTTATCAAATTACATTTTATAATTATTTGAAATGAAAACTTGTCATATATCCAGTTGGTCAAGTTGGAATGACATTATGACATTATTGTAAAGTTCAGGCTCTGGTCAGGACAAGTTTTAATTTCAATTTTAAATAATCAAAATTATAATTCAACTATTAATTAGTACATGTATTTGAATTACTATTTAAAATAAAATGAAAATTAATTATTATAATGTTATAGTACATCAATGTGGGCATGGAGTATTTCCGGGTGAAAAATGTGCTATGTCGGACATGAGTCAAACTCAAGACACAGCTACTTGTGATGTTTAATTGTGTGTTAACTAACTGTTTGTGTCAGTACCGAGAAACTTTCTTACTATGTTGCATGTATTGAGTAGTGATGCTTTTTGTAGTGTTACATATGTCTTTGGATGTAGATCTAATGTTTTGAAGCTTTTGTGTAGTGTGTGAGGGATTATTCCTGTGGAGGAGAGAATGATGGATACTATGACTACCTTTTGCATTCCCCAGAGACACTTAATTTCTTGTGAGAGTTCTGTATATATTTGCTAATTTTCTGGGTGAATGCATCCTGGATGTTGTGTGTGTCAGGTATTGAGATGTCTATAATGTAGGTAACTTTGTTTTGCTTGTCTATGAGAGTGATGTCTGGTCTGTTGTGGTGTATGGTTTTGTCTGTTAGGATTGTTCTGTCGTAATACATCTTGTGTGTTGCGTTTTCTAGGATTGTGTCTGGTATATATTTGTAGTATGGTTTATTAATTTGTGTTTGGTTGCAAGCTTTTGGTGTATTATGTTTGGTACTTGGTTGTGTCTGTGCAGGTAATCTGTTTGTGTGAGCAGCTTGCAACCATACGTGATGTGTTGAATTGTTTTGGGTGCTATATGGCATTTCCTACAAGTGTCGTTTGTTAATATGCTATCCTTTAGTATTAGTAGTAGTGTTATTTTCTATAGTTTTCATTTTTATTACTTGGCCTTGTATTGCTAATATAAACCCTTCTGTTTCAGTAAATAACCCTGACTAGCCCACTGTTTGATACTTTAGCATCTATGAAATATTTCTGAAGGTCATGTGGGTGTCTGCCATGGAATTTCTTTCTACACCAGGATGTTTTCTTTTTTTGTATGTGTGCACTTTTGTCTATTTGGCATGAGGTGTTGTTCTGAAGATTTAATGATATTATGTTTCTATCTGCCAAGACAATAGCTTTGTGGAGTTGTGAAGTATGTTGTTTTTTATGGAAGAACTCTCTCAGATTATAGATCTGTCTGTCGTGTAAATGTGGGATGTCAATAAGGCCACATCTTCCTTCCTTGCGTGGAAGAGTAGTTCGTTCTATGGCAGATTTCGGGTGATGGTACCGGTATTTTGTAAGTTTTGTTCCTGTTTTTCTTTGGAGTGATTCAAATTCTGTGTGTCCAAGTATAGGTATGGCGAATGTGTTACACTGTATCACTCCAAAGGAGTAAGTTAGTATAGGTATGGTAAATGTGTTGACCAAAGGAGTAAGTTAGTATAGGTATGGCAAATGTGTTGATGGCTTGTGTTTTTTCCATTTAGATGTGTTTTGAGAATGTTATTTAATCTGTTGTGTATAGCTTTTCCGATCGTGTTTTGAGAATGTTATTTAATCTGTTGGTGTATAGTTTTGATTCAGATGTGTTTTCAGAATGTTATTTAATCTGTTGGTGTATAGTTTTGACAATGTTTGTTTAATTTTCTTCTGTTCTGTGAGTCTGGCTTGCTGGAATCCCAAATACTTGTTCACCTCACCCTCTTCCATTGATTCGATAGTGTCTCCATTATCAAGAGTGAAGCCTCCTTTCTTCAGGATTCCCTTTTCAATTTGGAGTGTTTCCATTTGTCAAGGCCAAACTCCATGCATGTGTCTTTTGAAAATGTGTGCGTGATTTGTAACAGCTGTTATAATTGTGTTTGTGTTGATGCATACAGTTTAATGTCGTCCATGTAAAAGAGGTAGGTGTGTATGGGGGTGGGTGTGTGTGTGTGTGTGTGTGTGTGTGTGTGTGTGTGTGTGTGTGTGTGTGTGTGTGGGTACTTGTTTTAGTATTGTTGTGTCGATGATCAGCTGCTCTTTGCACCCCATGTGACTTCTACAGCAGCCTTTCTGTTGTTCTGTGAGAATGTTGTTTTCTTCGATGTGTGCGTATATTTTGTTGGTGATACGAGGTTAAAATTTTGTATAGTGCTGGTAAACATGTGATTGGTCTGTATTGTGATGGGTTTCCGGTGTTTGCACTCTTGGGTTTCATCAAAGTGATGCTGTGTGTAAGAAAGGAAGGTGTATCTTTTGGTTCGTGAATGAGATGTGTGATATGTTTTGCCAGTACTCATGAAGACAGGTAAAATGTTTGTACCAGAAATTCTGGATGCCATCTACACCAACAGGTAAAATGTTTATACCAGAAATTCTGGATGCCATCTACACCAGGGGCTTGTGAATGAGATGTGAGAGATGTTTGGCCAGTAAATCATGAAGATAGAGTTAAAATGTTTATACCAAAAATTCTGTATGCCATCTACACCAGGAGCTTTCCAGTTGTGAGTGTATCTAATTGTGTTTGTAAGTTCTTCAGTAGTAATGGTGGTATAGGGCATTTCTGGTACATCTATTGTGCGTGTTTCCTCTTCTGCGATCCAGCGTGCTTTCTGGTTGTGTGTGACTGGCACTGCCCACAGGGCAGATCAGAAGCTAATAAGTGATTGTTGTGTTGGTATTTCTCTGTTTTGTGTTTGTTTAGGCTCTTTAGTGTTTATGTTTCTGTAGAATGTCTTTTTGTTGTTTGTGAATAGTGTGTTATCTAGTTTACGTGCTAAGCTGGTTTTGTATCATTTGAGGCGTTGTGATTTTGCAGCAAGTTTCTGTTTTAGTGTGTCCATGTATTCTTTAATGTGTGTGTTGTGGTTTTCATGGCGTGTGTGTGTTTTAAGTTTTCTGAAAATCTTTCTAATAGATTTCATGAGTTTAGGGGATGTGTTGTTTTTTGTGTATTGGGTGAGCCTACCAAGTTCTGTTCTGATTTCATTTATTTGTTTTT